>PVLD010002315.1:0-169579 GCA_004027595.1 Dinomys branickii | reverse complement strand
TTTGCAAAACAAAAATGCTAATAATCAGTAATAGTCCTATAAAAATGTTAACTCTGTTTAGTCATTGATCTTGCTCTAACCTTAAAATTTTGTGATTATTGACCTCTGTTGCATTTATTCTAAAACCCCCCCAAATTATCTAGCCGTTTCAAATATCAACATCACCCTGGTGTATTCACTGCTGTATGCATTATTGTTCGTCGTTGCTGTTTTATGCCTTCATATTAGCAAAATATGAAATTCTGTGAAGAAAAAAACCCCTTTGGTCTTAAAAAAAACCCACCCCCCTTCTGTAGCAGGAAACAAATTGCTTGTTCTTGAGAACTTTCCCATCAAGAATTTAGTAGAAGCAGGTATACCTCTATCATTTTGATGTTTTCGTCAATGTTTCCGAACAATGTACTTTGAAATCAGAATCACTTCTTATCGTTTTCATATACTTCTGATGCTCTTCATCACATCAGCGATCAGAAATGAGGTGCAACTCCCCAAACCCCTGCCCGCAAGAGCTGAGTAGGATCTTACTGTAAGTTGAAGGGAGTTCTGCCCTAACTCATGGATTGTGAAGAATGAACTGCTGTTGGGTCTGATTGACTGTCGATGGATTGCGGTGTGGCGTATCTGGAGGCTATTGAATGCAACTTACAATGCTTAATAAAAATCTTTATTCTTTTAGTATAAAAAAAAAAATAAAAATAAAAATACAGAGTTTTTTTTTTCTTTTTCTGGACTCATTTTTCTCTTTCTTCTTCACTGGTTTGGGGGTTTGGGGAATTTTCCTTTCTCTTTTGTTTTTCTTTCTTTTTCTTTTTATTCTCCTTATATTTTCTCCCATTTTTGTTTTATCTTCTTTTGTTTGTTCTTTTTCATTGCCTTTATGTGATCCTATCAACATCCTTCTACTATTTAATACTATTTTTCTCTTAATTTTCTCTTTCTCATCCTCTATTGTTTAATTTTTCAATTTTTTCTTTCATTCTTCTGTTCCACACCCCGCTGTAACCATTAAGCTTTATTAATCTTTAGATTGTTAGCTTATTGTGTGATATTATCTTTGAATTCTTTTCAGTCATTAAGGTATAGTTGTTGCATTTAGTTGATATTTGCTGTATGTGGATATTTAGTTTGCCTTAGTGTTCATAATATAATTATAGATCTATTTTCTGTGATTAAGGGTGGTACTTACAATATGTAGCTTATGGCATGCCAATGTCCAATTTGTCTTTGACAATATAATTGGTTCTTATGGCATTATTGATGATGTGCCATGATGATATTTATGCCATGATGATATGCTTTGATGATGTAATTGTTGCTAATTTAATTGTTTTTGCCAGGGTGGCATAATTGTTGCTGGTAATAGATGTGGGACCCCCAAAAAGTAACCCGGGACAAAATCGAGATCTCTCAAAAAAAGTGCTTTATTTAAGCTGGTACCCAGCGGCGTCACCATTGCAATGCTGGCAAGGAGAGCGCCGGGTGGGCAGATGGTCGGGTTTTTATGCTTGCGAGGGCTTAGGAAAGGGGAAGGGTAGGGTGCTTGGAGACGCATACAGAACAGAAAATGGCACACCAAGTTTAGACATGCAGCTTAAGCAAACTTTTAGCCCGGGGAGGGGGCAGGTTACAGCAAGTTACAACATGTTTGTCTTATAGCAACGGGAGCAAATGACAACATTAACGGGATCAGGCTACAACATTCCCCACTGGTTTTGGCCGGGGGGGTCAAATCATTGACTCCCCACTAACGGTAGCATGAGGTACTGGTTCCCATCCCTCTGATCTTAGGACCATCATTTTAACTGTTTGTATGCGAGATTCTATGTAGTTTGTTATACACTTGAGTACACACGGGCCCACCGTCACTATCAATAAAATTTCCAATAATGGTCCTAAAAAGGGGATCAAGTAAGCCCAAAATCTGTTTCCAGCAAGTGAACCCCAGAAGGGGTGTTTAGATAACTCTTGCTGTCTTTTAATTAGGTCTTTTTGGAGCTGTTTTACTTTATCTCTAACTATGCCTGACTTGTTGGCATAGAAGCAGCATCTCTCTTGCAAGGCAAGGCATATGCCTCCCTGTTTAGCAGTTAACAAGTCTAGTCCTCTATGATTTTGGAGGACCACCCCTGCTAAGGAGTCAATTTGGTCTTGGAGGTCTTGGATTGTGCTAGACAGGGCTTGGACATCATTAATTAACTGATTGGATAGCTTGACATAGGAGTGTATCGCAACCCCCACTCCTGCCGAGCCTGTAGCTAATGCTCCTGAGATTCCTAATCCTATTAACAAGGGTATAAATTGTACTGCTCTTTTAGCTCGACCGGTGATATAGTCAAGACTAGGGATGGGAACAGGCTCTTTTCTAGGAATGATATCTATGTCGGGCAACAGAGTTGCCATTATGCACAATCCAGTCCAATTACTAGGCAGAAAATTATATGCCTGATTTTTTTTACAAATAAACACTCGCCCTTTGGCGGGACAAAGAGGGGAACTGGCATTTATTATCTGACTGCAGTTTGCGGAGGTGGCGTACCCAAGATCAATTTTATAGCTGCCATTTGGGGGTCTTTCTTGTCCACCGTCTGCTCTGACCTTACATTTATGTAACCCCCTCTGCAGTCACACGGGGCACCAAACAAACTCTTGTATAAATCCTCCCGATGTACTGGGGGCCCGAAACCACCTTTTGTAGGGAGTAACAGAAGTGAGAAAGTTAACAACGTGAACCATAATCCTAACGTCTTGTTAATTTTATCTTAAGGGGGTTATCCTGCTTGGTTACTGTCCACTTATCTTGTTGATTAAAGGCGGTGTCCAGCGGAGGAAGGACCTTGAGATGAGACGGGGGCCCGATGGTCCTTCCCAACGGGGCTCCAGTCCCTCTCGTTGATGTCTTTTTATCAGGACTTGGGCTCCAGGTTCGAAGAGTGGAGTGTCGTTTTCCTCTGTGTCCTTAGGAGGGGGGTGTTGCTGGCGAAACAGCTTGTGGATGGTGGTCAGGACGGGCTGAAGTGCCTGAAGTGACTTAATGAGATCTTGATTAGTTAATTCCGCAAGCTTTTCCTCAGCTAAACGAGGAATCAAAGGGGGAGGTCTACCAAACATAGCTTCAAAGGGCGATATACCAGAAACATAGGGAGTGCAGCGTACTCTTAACAAAGCAAAGGGAAGGAGGCTTACCCAGTTTTTGCCAGTTTCTAGATTTAACTTAATCAGAGTAGACTTCAGGGTCTGGTTTATGTGCTCTGCTTGGCCTGAACTTTGAGGCCAGTAAGCGCAATGGAGCTTCCAGTCTATCCGGAGAGCCTGGGACAATTTTTGAGTTACTTGAGCTATGAAAGCCGGGCCATTGTCGGACCCCATAGAAAGGGGGAGGCTAAAGCGGGGCATAATGTCATACAGAAGTTTTTAAACTACTGTTAGAGCTGACTCTGACTTGGTAGGGAAAGCCTCAGTCCAACCAGTAAAGGTATCGACCATTACGAGGAGGTATTTATATCCACTCAGGCCTGGTTTCTTGATTTCAGTGAAGTCTATCTCCCAGTGTTCCCCCGGCATAGTTCCTCTATATCGAACAGTTTCTATGGCCTTGCTTGCCTTTGGGTTCACTTTTTGACATTGGTCACAACGGAGGCTGGCAGAAAGGGTTGGCTTGCCAAGTCTGGGTATAAAGAAACGGTCCCGAAAAAGTTCAGCTAACTTGGAGCCACCCAAATGCGTGGCCTTGTGGGCCTGGAGGATCAGTTCTCTTCCAAGGGCCTCAGGGAGGAGAATGTGCTTATCTGGCAGCTGAAACCATCCTTCCAGCACGTCCCGCTTAGCGCCCAGTTGGGTTGCCAGATGTAGGTCCTTTTGAGTGTAGACTGGCTCTGAGAGGGTTGAGGGCATCAATAACATGGTAGGGGAGGTGAGGATCCCCACTGGTTTTGTGGCTACTTCATGGGCCGTTTTGTCTGCCAGGTTGTTTCCCTGAGTTATTGGGCATTTGACATCCATTTGTCAGGGGGAGCCTTGATTAGAGTCTCAAGGGCATGAGGTGAGCTCACCATCAGCTTCTGCCCAAAGGTTAACTTTCTAGCTTCTAGGACCAATTGGGCAACTGCTGCAATCATTTGCAGACATGCGGGCCAGCCGGCGGCTACAGTGTCCAGTTTCTTGGAGAGGTATGCCACCAGTCTCTGCCAGGGGCCCAAGGCTTGAGTGAGGACTCCCTTTGTGATGCCCCTTTTTTCATCCACATATAGTGAGAAGGGTTTATGTAGGTCTGGAAGGGCCAAGGCTGGCGCCTCAGTGAGAGCTTCCTTGAGTCGGTTAAAAGCCATCTCTTGAGGTTGCTCCCAAATCAGGGGGTCTTGGGTGACTCCCTTGAGGGCATCATAAAGGGGCTGAGCCATTTCTGCACAGTTTATAATCCACAATCTACAATATCCTACTGCTCCCAGAAATTCTCGTACCTGTCGCTTATTGACAGGTGTAGGAACCTGCAGTATAGCCTGGACTCTCTGGGGGGACAGGGTGCATTTGCCCTCATGTATCTGGTATCCTAGGTAAGACACTTGCTTTTGACACAGTTGGGCCTTTTTGGCCGACACGCGATATCCCAGGTCCGCTAAACTTTTAAGTAGGGCATGTTTCCCAGTACAGCAGAGTTCATATGTTTTTGCGGCCATCAACAAATCGTCTACATACTGGAGCAGGGTTAACTCGGGGTGTTCTTCCCAGAAAGACAACAAGTCTCAGGCGAGAGCCTCATCAAACACGGTCGGAGGGTTTTTGAACCCTTGGGGCAGTCGGGTCCAAGTCAACTGTTCAGCAACCCTGGAGGTGGGGTCTGTCCACTCAAAGCAAAGATGGGTTGACTCACTGGGGCCACAGGCAGAGTGAAGAAGGTGTCCTTCAAATCCAGCACTGAATACCAGGTGTGGTCTGGTCTCAGTAGACTCAGCAGAGTAACAACTTGGGTGTTTCCTGTAGCCCCGATAACCTTTAGAGTCTCCCCAGTGGGATTTCCAAGGGGTTTGGTTAAAACCGAGTGGGCCGCTCCAGAGTCCACGAGGAAATCTATAGGTTGGCCCCCCATAGTTAAAGTTAGCCGGGGCTCCAGGGGGCCTGTGGAGCCCTGACCCCCTCACGGTTGATTGAGAAGGGTCTTTGCATCTTCTCAGAGTTTTTCCTGCAGCTTGGGACAATCTCTACGCCAATGGCCGGTCTCTTTACAGTATGCACATTGATCCTTGCCTAAGGGAGGCCTGTTTGCATTTGGCAATTTCCCTGCAACAGTAGTTGTTCTCTTAGCTCCCATGTTGTTTACTAAGACCTTGAGGACCTTAGTGAGTTTTTGATCCTTGGGATCTTCTCTGCTGTCAAAAACCTTCTGGGCTATCTCCACCAATTGGCTAAGGGGGGCTCCTTCGAACCCCTCAAATTTTTGTAGCTTGTGTTTTACATCAGGGGCTGACTGGGGCACGAAAGCAATGTTAATTGCTCTCGCATTTTCTGGGGCTCCCGGGTCGATGGGGGTGTATATACAATAAGCCTCCAGCAGTTTTTCTAAGAAAGCTGTTGGAGACTCAGATGCCAATTGTCTTACCTCAGTAACCTTTGATAGATTTGTGGGTCTCTGGGCAGCAGCTTTAAGGGCTCCCAGAAACAGCTGGTGAAAATGGCCGAGAGCCTCCTTACCTGAATCTGAGTTAGGGTCCCAGTCTGGTCGGGTAAGGGGGAAAACAGCATCCTGTCGTCTCTCATCTGCAGTGGGGTTTCTGTCCGGATCAAGGACAGTTCGCCGGGCTAAATTGCGGATGCGTTCACGTTCCTCCGAGGTGAAAAGAGTCTGGAGCAACTGTTGGCAATCGTCCCAAGTGGGATGATGGGTGAAAAAGATAGATTCTAACAGGTTAATGAGGCCCTGAGGGTCCTTAGAAAAAGGGGGATTCTGGTGTTTCCAGTTATATAAATCCGACGTAGTAAAGGGGACATAGACAAAAGCTGGTCGTTGTCCCTCCATGCGTGGCACCTCACGCAAAGGGAGGAGGGGCGCCGCTCTCATGTCTCCACCTTGACTGGTGGAGTCTGGGGAACCCAAACAATGGCGACGGCGGGTTCGTCGGGGGCTCGGGGGAGGGGGATTCTGACAAGGAGCGTCGCGGGAGGGCATACGAGGGAGTGGCTGGTACGGGGGAGGCGGCACGGGAGAATCTAGAGGTTCCTCCGGAGCCGAAGGGGGCAGAACGTTACCAGAAGGAGGAGTGGCCTCTTTTCTCGGCTTGCTGTCCTAGAGAGGAGCTAGGAGAGGAAGTTGGCGAGGTTCCTGTTTTAGGACCTGGGGAGACTTTTTAATCCATGGCGGGGGGTCCTGGATGAGATCAACCCAAACCTGAATGTAGACAAACTGGTCCGGGTGGGAGGGCGGACCGAAAACTGCACGGTGGACCTCCTGTGCCAGAGACAAACAAAAAGATCCCTCCGAGGTCCATGACCCAGAAGTTATGGCAGGCCACTCGAGCTCACAAAAGGTGTGGAGTCTTCCGGGGAACACTGGTTCCCCAAAGCTTCGTGACCTCCTGCGAAATTCCGAGAAATGGTTAAGAACCAGAGACAAAGGACTTAGAGAGGCAGATGCTGACTGACCCATTCTCACAAAGACAAAGACAAACAAATATTGACAAAGTTAACAATTAACAATTAACAAATTCAGACAGTAGATGGCGCCTTGATGTCGTTTTTCGAGACCTAGAAAATGGCTGTGGAGGCAAAAAAAAAACCGGGCGAGTGGGAAAAGCGAGGAGGGAGAAGAAATTCAGAGTCACAAAAAAGGGAACAATCAAAAGGCAAGACCAAACATTCCCTTAACAAAAAGGGAACAACCAAAAGGCAATGCCAAACATTCCCTTAAACTGAAACTAAACGGAGGGCGTCCTGCTCCTTGGTGGCGTGACCTACGAGGTTGGCCGCCCCAAATGTGCTACTAGGAAGCACCAAATTGGCCGATCAAAAGGAAACGAAAAAGTGGGGTGCAAACTTACGGGGAAGCGGAGAGAGGCCAGTAGGGATCCCGGACAAGCCCCCAAAATGTGGGACCCCCAAAAAGTAACCCGGGACAAAATCAAGATCTCTCAAAAAAAGCGCTTTATTTAAGCTGGTACCCAGCGGTGTCTCCATTGCAACGCAGGCAAGGAGAGCGCCGGGTGGGCGGATGGTCGGATTTTTACGCTTAGTGAGGGCTTAGGAAAGGGGAAGGGTAGGGTGCTTGGAGACGCATACAGAACAGAAAATGGCGCAGCAAGTTTAGACATGCAGCTTAAGCAAACTTTTAGCCCGGGGAGGGAGCAGGTTACAGCAAGTTACAACATGTTTGTCTTATAGCAACGGGAGCAAGCGACAACATTTGTTTGTCTTGTAGCAACGGGAGCAAATGACAACATTAACGGGAGCAGGCTACAACAATAGATTGTCTATGTATGCTAATATCTGGATTATCATTATATTATTAAAAGTGTTTTGGTCTATTCCCATAGAACTGGGTTCTGGGTCAATTACACTGCATCCTCCCCTCTAAAATGGACAGAGGTGGTTGGATATTGAAACAGAGACAAAGGGCTATAGCTAGCCATGCCCAGAGTATGTCACTGAAAAATAGTCACTAACTAAAGATATCTCCATGCTAGCAACAAACTTTTCCCACTATTAGCACTCCCAAAAACCTCATCACAAAATAAAACAAATACAACACTATAGACATGTGGGAAGACAAGGCAACAAAATGCCTCCAAGAACTCCCAAATCACCCAAAGCTGATCCATGAGATAAAGGAAATAAAAAAATCACACATTCAAATTATTTGAAAGGATAGCAGAGAAAATTACAAAACAAGGTGATCAGTCAACTCAGAGAAGATATCATTAAATAGATAAATGAGTTGTCTTGGTTACTTTTCTCTCTTTGCTGGGACAAAATGCCTGACACCCAAAATTAAGGAAGAAAGATTTATTTAGCTCACAGTTTGTGGAGGTTTCAGGATGCAATCAGCAGGCTCTAAGACAGGGTGGCATGGAAAAGGGCAACACTTCAAGGTGGCAAAAGACATGAAAAGCAGCAAGAGGAAAAAGGGGCAAGAGCAACCCTCTTTTCCTTGCTTATATTATAAGCAGACTCCACCCCTAGGGTGGGTTTAGTCCTCATACCATCTCCCTGCCCTCCTCTTGCACAGGCTCAGGATACTTACAAAGTGATGACCTTGGCTCCCTGCTGAGTCTTTTAGTTAACCTTCTAAACTTCTTAAGTTGATACAGTGTATCAACTACTACATGAGTGAATAAAAAAATGATCAGGAAGTTTACAGAAAACACCAACAAAAAGCTAACTGAGCTAAACAAAATGATACAACAAATGAATGCCCAGTTAAGAAAGAATTAGAGTCCACAAAAATATTTAAACAAATCCAGGAGATTAAAAATTCTATTGAAAGTATGGGCAGCAGAAGTGACCAGTGTGAGGACAGAGTGTCAGAACTAGAACACAGGGCTGATGTAAGAGATACCTTAAAGGTTCAGAGGTGACTTAAATTAACATGAGAATATGTAAAATGAATCCAACAGCTGCTAGATGATGCAAAGAAGACTAATTTAAAATTAATTAGAAAGAGTAAAAAAAACCCCAGAAGACTGCATAAATGGCATAAAATATCTCTTTACAGAAATAATAGCTGAAAACTTTCCAAGTGTGAGGAAATAATTTAACATACAAATAAGTGAGGCTTATAGAACCCCAAGTAGCCACTATCAAAAAGAACCTGTTCAAAATCTCAGAAGTCCATCAGAGTGACAGATAAAGTCTATTAGGAAAAAGCAACAAGTCATTTATAAGAGACTTCTTTTTTTTTTTTTTGTACTGGGAATTAACTCTGTGCTTACCAGGCAGGTACTGTGCCACTGAGCTATATCCCTGCCCCTATAGTAGACTTTCTAGCACAAGCCTTAAAGACCAGGAGAGCTTAGAGTGAAGTGCTTCAAGCTCTAAAAGAAAACAACTTCCAACCCAATGTTGTAGTTAGGATTTGCAGGGAATTTAATACAGGACACATAATTTATAGAATTATTTTATAATATTCACCCAAATGGTCAAATGCAGAAGAGTCAGAGTTGCACAGAAAAATCAAGTGTAAGAGATCTGTCCACACACTAGAGACCCCAGGAATCCAGCTGAGGGACTGGATCCCATGGCAATGTCCTGCACAAGTCCAGCTGAAGAACTAGAGCCCAGGGCAAGGTTCTCTACAAATCCAGCTGGAGGCCTAGAATCCACAACAGTGTCTCATGCAAGTAAGTATCAAAGGTCTGCACTAGGAAGGCCAAAAGGTCGGCGGTAGAAGCTAGAAAGTCTGCCAGCAGGCTGAAGGATCTGTGCTAACAGGCTGAGGGATCTACACTGAAACCAGGATGCAATGCTCATGGTAAGAACCAGAGCTCCCTCAAAGAGGACCACAGCCATCCTCAGTGACAATGTGGACTGGGGCTCTTTTGATGATGAGAAAAACAGTTCATATCAGGAAAACTAGGGTGAAAAATCTTCTCCAGGGGAACCAACAACATACCATGTTCTCCTCCAGTTCTCATTTTATGCTGTTGGCAACAATACTCAGGTAGGCCTCCCACACCCAGCACCACACTGACACAGTTCAGCAGGTTTTGCAAGTTGGCCAGCAGTTAATCCACCACTCTCAGACTTAAAAATCCTGCAAAACTACCCTTTAAAATTGATAGAGAAATAAATGCTTTCCATAACACAGAACACCTTAAGGAATTCATGGCCACCAAACCAGTACTACAGAAAATGGTCAAGGACATCCTAGAAGGACGCAATAAACCCAACAATGCTAAAATGTCTAATGGAAGGAATATCTCAGGTAGGGTGAGCAGCTAAGTGGAAGCGACAAAAGGAAATTAGAAACAGGGAAGTCATTCAAGGATAGTAAAACTCTCCAAGTGAATGGTCTTGTTCCCCATTCAAAAGACAACTTCATAAAACAAACACCACAGGACACAAAAGACCAGATAAACACCAACACAGTTATAGCTGGGGAAACCTCAATACCCCACTGTCACAAATAGCAGAACAAGTAAACAAAAATGAACCAAACCTTCAAATAAGTGGACTTCATAGATATCTACAGAGTGAAGAAACAATACAGAAAGGGGAGGGAAATTTTGCTACCTATTTCTTGGGCAGAGGACTAATATGTAGAATATATAGAGAATTCAAACAAATTAGACCCACCCAAGTCCAAAAACAAGACTGAGTAAAAAAACAATCAAAATTAATAGATACTTTTCTGAATACATGGAAAATAAATAATAAATACATGAAAAAGTACATGAAAAATAAATACATGAAAAAATGTTCAACATCTCTTGCCATTAGAGAAATGTAAATTAAGATAACACTGACATTTCATTTTATTCCAGAAAGAATAGCTATCATCAATAAATCAAATAATAAAAAATGCTGGTGAAGAGGAAAGGGAACAAACACTTCTCCATTGTTGGTGGGACTTGTAAACTAGTATAACCATTATGGAAATCAGTGTGGTGATTGCTCAAGAAAAAAACCCCAAAACCCAAACTTGAAATTCCATTTAACCCAGTTATTCCCTGTCTGTGTACCTTCTTGAAAAAATTAAATTCAGCATGCATACACATCCACCTTCATAGCAGCACAACTCATAATACCTAAATCTTGGAAGCACGTGTATGTTCATAAACAGAAGACTGGATAAAGAAAATCCAGTGTTTATACCCAATGAATACTTACTATTATTCCTGTTGTTGTTTTTATGCTGTGGACTTGTAACATTTACATTCTGTTCTTATTAATTCTCCATTTAAATTTACTCAGTGCTACTAGGAGCTTTTGCCACACTCTTTTTCTATTCTATATTTCATTTGGACTCTTGAAAGCTGGATTTAATGAATGTATTTTCAAAGAAACTTACAGAGTTTCTCTCTTTGAGAATTCTATCCATTGCATGTTTACTGGAACATATTGACTGGTTACACTTTTTTGTCCTTAGAACATGGGATATGTTATTTCATTGACTGACATTTTCTGTTTAATTAGATTGTTACACTGATTTTCTGAATAAAATATTTCTATGTATTCATTCACTTATTTGTTTGTGTATTTATTGTCTCTAGCCTGAAGCTCAATACTTAAACTGCTGTGTGTATCAGCTCAAAATTTCTGTACCAAGTTTTACTCAAATACAGTCAGCATCCTATAATTGTCATTTTCCCCCATATTTTAAGGAAAATTCACTTTTTTCTGTGGGGGTGTCTTACTTTTCTCATTACTAAGACTAAACACCCAACAACCAAATTAAAAGGAAGAAAGATTTATTCAGCTCACAGTTTGTAGAGGCTTCAGCCCATAATTGTCTGGCTCCAAGGCAAGGTAGCATGCCAGGGTGGCATTACAGAGGAGAAACAGTTCGTGGTGGGCAGAAGGTAGCAAAGCAAGCAAAGACCTTAGCAGCTCTTTTCTGCCCCATTTATATTCCATCCAGGCTACTGGGGATTAGGGTGGTGCCAAACCAATCAGTGGACTGATTTAGTAATCACCCACCCTTAATCCCAGCATCACACACTCTAGATCCAGCCACCTCTGAAAAACTCCCCAGCTATAACTGCAGGAAGATTTGGAGGGAAATCTAGATACAGCCATAACAGAGGTCTTTGTTTCAGAGACCTGGATTATCCTGTTTTGGTATTAACTACATGTAGATTTTTAAATTTATTTATTAATTTTGTTTCATTTTAGCTGTCATATTCCCTTTCATCTTGTTTTATAAGCACACCTTGTTAGTTTTCATGTTCTCAGTACAGTAAACCACGCAAAGCACCTAGGAGGAATCACTTGTCTTAAGTTATTTTTTTTCTAGGCTTGGGTGTATTTATCCTTTGGGCAATTTCTATATTTTGCGTCCTTTGTTGGTGGGTTGCGGGTGTTTCCTGTTGCTGGAGTTTGGGTCTTGACTGTTCTCTGTGGTAAAGGCTTAGTCCTTGACCTACTGTGTTATTGGGCAGTGGTGGAACATTTAAGAAGTGAGCCTGGTGGGAGGTCAGAGGTCATGGCATGTTCTCAGGGCATGATGGAACCCTGATCTTTTGCTCTGCCTCCAGACACATCCACCAGGATGTGAGCTGCTTCCCATCACACGCACTTCCGCTGTAATCCATGGCCTTGCCACAGGCCCCACAGCAAGGGGCCACCAATCAGGCACTGAAACCTCCGAAACTGAGTTGCTCTCCACCTTTCTCTTTTCACCGATGGTTCCTGGTCTCTTCCTACACTAAGTCCATGCTGAGTTGGCAGTGCTGTTTGCAGCTGTGTGGTTCATGCTGCGGTGGGTGACTGTGCACGTTGTCTATGTGCCCTGAAAGTGCATGAGTGAAATCTCAGTGTTCCTGCCATGATATCTGAACCTGTTACGCCTGATTCACAGACTGAGGTCCCATATGTGCCTACTCTTTTTCTCTGTACCTTACAGGAATGGAAGGAGTTGCAGAAGTGTGCAGGTGGGGTTAGATGACCTGGGCTCCTGAACGTTTCTCTGAGACTTTATTACACAGCCTGTGCAAGAGTTCCTGCCAGCTAATTAGGGCTCAGGGCCGTTCACCCTGGGGAGAGCTCCTGGGCTTTGGATTATTTTCTGTTTCACCCAGTGCTCCCCTTGAGCCCTTTCCACTGTTCCTCAGTCAGAAGAGAATCAGGGTAATAAAACCAACTCAATTTCCTTTTCTCCGTATTTGGAAGTTTTGTGGGAATTCTCAGGTTTTTGTAACTTATCATCATGATTTCGGGAAAGCTGAGCCCTGGATTTTGAGCCAGGCTATGTCTTTCAGCAGTGGATCACTCTAAAATCAGCTTCTTGCTGCAGGAGATTGCACTCCTTCATTTGGTGCTCGATGAATGTATTTTTTGTTGGTTTTTATATTTTAAAAACTGCTGGGAAGTCATGCTAGCAGGAACAAAGGCATGACCTGTGGTACTGCACTCACCGGCTTCGAGTCACTTGCTCAGTGTACGACTTAAAGTAAGGTACTTAGTTTCTCTGATGTTCAATTCCTAGTCTGAAAGATTCTCTAACATTTATTACATCTTTACTATATTCCAAGGAAAAACTGTACCTGTATTACTTAATTAAACCTGAATAATGACCAGCCAGGGGCTCCCAGAGTGTGTCGCAAATGAGCCTCACATGAAAGGTAATATTGATCCCCTCTTGTGGCAGGGTTGAGGTTGGAAAACTGGGAGGCCTGCCCTCTGGTCTTCTTTTCTTACTCCCACAGACAGTGATCATTTTCTGGGTGCCATGGTGTAGGACATGGGTTGATCAATATAATCAGTAAGTAAATTATGCTAGTAAGGAGCAGCTCCCAAGTGAAACCATGAACCATTAGCCTAGAGGGCAAATGATAGGTTTATAAAGGTTCACAAAACCCTTGAAGTTGTGTGCAAATTTTATGTTAGTTTTTCTGAGGCAAGGATGTGTAATTTTGACAAAATCTGAAAAACTGTTTTTTAAAATGAGGTCCAGAAGAATTTGAAAAGAATATTGTCATAGTTTAGGTTTCCTAGAACCCTCCTCATTTAATGCTAAATCCTTGCGAACAATGAAATTAGAATCCTTTATTTGTGTCCACAATAGTTTTTTAAATTTTCTGCAGAAATAGCAATCATTTTTATTATTTGGTTAATGTTAAGGTTAGTTTTTCCGTAAAAATAAGAAAAAAATTAATGATTTATATTTGACAATAAACTCTGGATTCACTGGTAATATAAAGGGGCTACCCAAAGGTACTAATTTCCTGTGCTTCACAGATTTGGTATAGTTTATAGTATAATGAGGGAGATGAAGACTTCCTGTAATTACAAATTATTTCACACTTAGGGTGTGTTTCCCTTCAGAGACATTAATGGAGGTTTTAGAAAAAATGACTGCAGTTCATATAAAAGAATAATTGTCAATCAAAGCCACTTTAAGTTGGAGCGGGTTGTTTGGGGTAACAGTAAGTTTCTAGCGCACTAGAAAGGTTAAACAGGGGCAAGTTCGTTTCTAGAAGGAGCCCAAAGAAAAGTATCCCCATTACCCTAGTTATTTCACTTGACCACAACCCCATTTTTTGTGTGATAATTTTATTTTGATTTAGGAAAATTTTATTTCAGAAAATCTGAGCAATATAGGCCAGCAAGGGGAAGAAACTTTAATGCTGTATCAGCTATAGAAAATCGCTAACATTTTAGAGTCTTCTAGCCTTTTTAATACATACGCAAATTTAAAAAATAGCTGTACAAATTTTAGAAATCTTTTTATAATACTTATGCCTAGTCATTTATAAAGTACTTTTTCTCAATAATATTATCAGGTATTTTCTATATTAAATGTTATTTAGACTGTCACTTTTAAGGTCCTCCTCCTCTCTGACCTCATGGGTAGTGAGTGGTGGTATTTTATTTCATCGCTTCTGATAGTGCATGTTTAATTTGTTCTTATTCTTTGCTTTTGTAGATTACAGTCCAAAAATCAAAGCTTTGATGTAGCTGTACTGATTGCGCTGCATTTAATGGCCTAGCACCACAGTTGACATTTATTATCTGTACCATTTCTGAGGGTCAGGAATCTGATGTGGCGCTGGGTCCTTCAAGCTCGGGCCCTCACAGAGTTGGCGTCAGCTTGGGGCTGGGCCTGAGGTTACGTGCAGACTTGTCAGAGGCTGAGTCTGCACTCATAATGCTAGCAAGTGCTGCTTGTTCCTGGTGGGGAGCCCCCCTTCTTTCCTGTGGCAGCCATTCCCAAGCTGCTCACACTTCCTTACCTGGCATTTGGCCCCACCCTGCCCCCACAAGTGATCTGTGACAGAAAGCCAAACCCACCTGTTCTTTTTATGATTTCACCTTAGAAATGGTAGAGCAGTGCTTCCTTCGCGTTGTATCTGTTAGAGGCAAGTCCTCGTCGTGGTCCATATTCAACACGAGAGGAATTAGGCTCCATCTTTTGAAAGGAGTGTTAAAAAGACTGCAGACATGTTTTAAAAACCACCACCTCAGCCAATATCAAAATAAACCCCTAGGCACTGGGCGGGACGGTATACACACCTGTAATGCCAGCACTTGGGAGGCTGAGGCAGGAGGGTAACTGTGACCATCCTGAACTACATAATGAGATCCTGTCTCAAAAAATCCAAAATTAGTTAATTAATTAAAATAAGTACCTAGAGATGGGGCTTGCTGGATCAAAGGCTATGGCACATGCATAGGTTTTTATTCTGAGTTCTTGAATTTCCTTTACAGAACAATTTCTGCTCCTGTTGCAGTGCGTGTTTCCATTCCTCAGAGCATCGGGAAACACTGAGCAGGGCCTCTGGTAGTCCCGAGGGGTCCCTGGAAATTCGGAAAAGTGCCCCTTCCTGGGATGAACACAGCCCCTAGCCAGGAGTCTGGTGTGGGGGTGGAGCACAGCTGGCAGCTGGACTTGGACAACACCCACAACTCCCTCGGAGCTGGGCCCCTGTGGGCGCTCACCTGAGCTATTATACTCGGTGACCCTGCTGACAGTTTTGTAGGTTTTTATTTTGTTTCTTCCCTGAATAATCCTAAAATACAAATGTATATTTTCAACTCATCGAAGTAAATTTGAAACAACAGAGTAGATTTGATTTTTTTTCGTATTCTAACCATTAAAGATCAACCCAGGCGAATTTGCAGTTTTAAATCTATCATGTTTACCTGAGAAGATTACACATTTTTACTTCCTTAACAAAAATATCTCATGCCCATTTTATTAAATGAATCACTGTTTGCCTTGTGTCTGGCCTCTTCCTAAATAAGGAGTGGATGGTGTCACTGAGTTAAGACAACATTACCCATAGAAGTGACTATCTATTTTTTTTTTTTTTTTTTAGAAGTGACTATCTAGTTTGCTATGATAGAGGCGATGTTGTAAGATGTGAGCCAGGAGAGCTGAGTGGGTACTTACAACCTTCAATTGCCCTTGACTGTGCTCACAGCGTCTGCTTTTCACCCTGACTTTCATTTCCTGCGTGGGGGTTGGGACAAGCCACAAACCTGGCTGTGAATCCTACACCTGCTAACACTTGTCACCTAGATCCTGGTATTTATGTTTCATAAAATGTGTGTGCCCAGTGATGCCAGTTTATAGAACAACAATACAGCCTGTTCACATGTTTTCTATTACAATAAAAATATACAGATTATTTCTATGCTGCCTAAGCTTGGCTACAATGAACAGCAATCATAACAACACTGTTTCTGTTCTTATACATCAAGCATCAATTTCCTGGAAGGTTTTTCTATTTGATGTTTTTCAGTTATCAGTTATTTTACATTCTTTCAAGATTGAAAATTTTATCATTCACTGGTAAAAAGATTTTATAATCAAATTTTGGGACCCTTGATTAATGTAAATATGAATGATACTCTAAAACAATTTGACTATTTTAATAGCCGTAACCACAGGGGTTGTTTTCCATATTAAATTGACCATTCAGTTTAATCATAAACAGTTAGACTGTTTATGAGCTTAGCATAGTTGGAGCCACACACATCGCTGGGGTTTTCCACCTCCAATATTTGGGTATGAGATTGTTATATTCACTGGATCTGTTCTTCACTGGATCCGCGCTGCTTGATAGCTTTTGAGGAGCAACAAGAACTTTGTTTACTTCTACAAAGCTTGTTGGAAGTATAATGAAACATCATTAAAGATGTCATTGATTTCCCATCAGAAAATTTAAAACAGATCATTTTTTCCAGTGTCAAACATTTAAGTTTAAACAGGAGTGGCAGAGACACTAACACTTATCAAAATATATTCTTTATATTGAATAATGAAAAATGAATTCCACTATCCCCAACACATACAACCTTATTCATTAAAGATATAAATAACTTTCTCAGAAGAGATATATGAGTTAAGTAATTTTCACAGGGGTGAACAAATTCCAATATGACTAAAATAGAAAGCCTGCTAATGGCTTAGAACCAATTCTGAGATAGAACCTATTGGATTGTGAGATAAAGCAAAACTAGCCATCCATGGGCTGACAGTGTGATACGGTCTGAGAAGTGCATTGGCAGGCAGTTTTGCTGCAGTTTGAACATCACACATGTGCCTAGCTAACGTGGTCTGCTACACACCTGGTCTGTGTGAGACTCTTACAGGTCTGAGCATGTATGTGGCCCATTGCTGACAGACCTGTAATTCATGATTGTAGTTTAATCCCAGTGGAAATCTCACATCTCAATCTTCAGTGTCATCTTTTTATGGTAGGGTAAGAAATATTTTTACCTCTAAACAGTCATTTGTACTTTCTTAGTTGTCAGCCGAGACTTTACATCAGTACAGCTGATGACATGGGAAAGAGCTTTAAGGTGGGCTGAGTCCCACTGAGATCCAGTTCTGTGAGACTGCTTTCTGATTCATTACCACAGGAAAGGCGTTTCACAAAGGCCCTCTGCTGTAACTTCTGTCTGAAGACTCGGGCAGCTGCTGCTTAAACGTTAGGATGGTCTACAGTCAGGGTCCCGAGGACAGGACGGAGGGGCAGACTTCCAACTTCAATATATGTGAGGAAATAAATTTGTCTTGGTAATCAGTGAGTCTCTTTTCCTGAAATAAAAATCTGTCACATGCAGCTTAAGAGTTTCAGGTCCAGGGTGAGACCTGGAGTGTAAAATGTGATCCAGAGTACTAAGACATTTAAAAGCCAAAATTGAAAAAAGAAATAGATGCATGGATCACTGGAAATACCCTTCCCAATGCAATAGTATAAAAGGTTTTATGTGTACTATGAACCTGGAATATTTGGATCTGGAGGGGGAAAGTTGACTTGGCTGGCAAAGTTTCCTGGTCTTTTTTTTTCTCTTGTTTTTATGTTATGTTGGTTTGTGAGACTGGCGCTGGACTCAGAATGAAGCGGAGACTTTTCATCTGTAGAAAGTGGCTCCTTTCTGTGAGGCCTTTCCAAGCCTTAATTACTGCCTGAAGGTGACTGTAGAAGGGCAGCACAGAAGGTTTGAGAGGAGGTGCTGCCTGTATCAGAGGACCTTACTACTTAAAGCTATTGAGGGCAGCCTGTATTTGCACAAGTCCCTTGGGTCTCGGCATCGCCTTTTTTTAGCAATGACATTTGGTAAGTAGAGCAAATAAGAGGGAGGCAGTGTGACGGAACACGAAAGGAAAGCTCACACCTCCACCAAAGTAGCCACGCCACCCATTTCATTGGAACTGTTTCTTTTTTAATACCACTTGGAATTTGGAAGGAAAAGGAGAAAATGTTTTCTGTTTTATCACTTATGCTGGATGTAGAGGCAGGAAAAAAGGAGCACCTGTGGGGATTTTCGTCCTTATTTCTGTATGAGGAGGAATACGAGCAGAGTAAGAGCGGCCATGGCGTGTGCGTGTATCCCCAGAAGTGGCTGTCATGTGAAAGGGTGAAGTGCTGCAGAGAGGGAAAAACCTATGATTACAGGCAAACTTTCTAGAGAAAAACTCACTGACTTTATTTGCAGTACAGGGACTGAACCTAGGGCTTTCACAGTGAGATATATCTCTAACCCTTTTTAAATTTTCCATTCTTGAGACAAAGTCTAGCTAAGTCACTAAATTGCCAAGTCTAGGCTCAAACTTATAATCACCCTGCCTCAGCCTCCCAGAGTGCTGTGATTACGGATTTGTGCCTCCATACCCAGCTGACTTTTACTTTTTATTTATTTCTTGAAAATGTTTTTCAAAATATACAGCGGTTCTCTGACACATTTGATGCTCAATAACTGCTTTTAAATAAATTATAACCCAAATACCACTCAACTGTTATCTAACAGTAATAACTCCTTGGTGTACCTAATGTCTCCCCCCATTATTCAGAAGGAAAGTGTTCCTTGTGCTGGGAAGTTGTGCCAGTTCTTCCAGCCCCTCTTTTGATTTCTGCTGGTTGGAAACTGCTTGAGGGGCCCCCCGTGGCGACACTAATAAGCTCACTCCGCGTCTGCTTTTCCGCCCCTGGCTCCCAGTAGAGCTGGGTGGGGCTGCTGATGCCCTGTGTGCTATCGCGGGAATGTTCGGTTTCCCTCACTGGGGATCGCTGGATTACTTTGCGCCCGGTCTCTCCTGAGAACAGCAGCTTCCGCTGTGTACAGCCCCCTCGTACGCAGCTGTAGCAGGACTAAGGTCTGAAAGGGCAGCTGTCCGAGCCCCACCCCTACTTCTGTGCGTGCATGCAGAGCTTTGGAGAAAGCCTTGAGACCTAACATGTCTGTTTACACACCTGCGGATCGTGTGTGACTTCTAGTTTGGGAAAACTGCGTGAATGAACAAATGAGTAAGTGGATTTTTGGCACCCACGAATGTATATTACTAAATAAAATTGGTTTACAACAGAAAAAAATAAAGCCTGTTTGTGATACTAGCTGCCGTTAGTGGGGTTTGAACCTCAGATTGCTCATCAACGTTTATTGGAGTGATAAGTTAATTATTTCTGTGCTTTCAATTTACTGAGACCCTTTCTTGTCTGAGTGGAAAAAGTCTTGAGTTTTATATACAATTCTCAGAAAAGTATCTAATAAACTCACCTTTGAATGAATAATAGGAGATATCCCAATGTGTTTGTTAAAGGAATTCTAATAATTTTTGGAGTTCTGCTTGGTTTGCTTTAAAAGATGGAATACCTAGTGGTCCCTAGGGCATCTTTAACATAAGTAATTTAATTTTAAAGCAAAACCTTAGTTACTTTTAAGCCACAGGGAGAATTGTGGTTTTCTATCCCAAGGTGAAATAACAGTGCAAACCACCCTCTTGTTTCCGAAGGTTATAGCTTCTCAGAGCTTCTAGCCCAAGACTGGCTTCTGTTCCTACAGTTCTTCAGCCCAAAGTCCTGTCTCCAGAAAGTCGGGGGATGCACATTAGAACACAAATCACACAGAAACTTCAGACTCATGGAAAACATTGTTTTGCTCAGGAGTAACAATAAACATTAGGGAATAATTTCCCAAAAAGGAGGCTACAAAACCATTTTTGCTCTTTTGCATAATTTCTTTTGAAATCATAGTGATTCTAACTAGTCTCTACTATTTAATATCATCTGATGTACCATGAGATACACAGATTGCATTGACTGAAAATTTTTAAGTGTACTTCCTGTGAGTGATTGAGTTCTTGGCTTGCCAACAAGGGCCTCATTAGTGTGACCTCAGCCTACCCTTCCAGCTGTTTTTTAGTATCTGTGGTTTTCTGTCCTGTGTCCCATGCAATGCTTAACTGCCTGTCTTTGCCCAGAAACAGCATGACCTGTGACCTTGTGCCTGTGTTCCTTCTGCATAGAAAGCTCTTCCATGTTTTCTTTGTGTAAGTCTCATCTTTAATAGCTAGTGACTGTTGGGGCTGTTTACCGATGGTGACAGGTGTTTCATCCTTCTTCCACTTCATTGTAAACTAGATGTGGTCCTGTGATTTGCTTTCTCCAAGATGTTTTGAGTAGATGTGCTGCACATCAGACAGGCAGAAATTTCCTGGCAGAAGTTTGGAGAGGAGCGTGGGCTGCTGCACTGCCTACCCCTGCAGCAGCTACCCTGAAGACCTGATCATGGTCTGTCACCTGGCTCTCCTTGGTGACCATATCCACCTGTAGGTCTCTGCTAGTCAGAATCATATGTGTAATGTAAAACAGACATGAACTTCTGTGTTTATGTTAAATCAACAGAAATTTGGTGGTGTTTGTTACCATGGCGTAATCTTGCTGACACTGACTGATGGAACAGTTCAGCCCAATTCAAATGTAACTTATCTAAAAAGCCTGTTCCACACCTCCCCCTAAAATGCACATTAATCACAACTCTCATGCTTTCCTGATGCTTTGTACATAGCCTCATTGTTACACCTGCCACGGTGCATGGTGGTTTTGTTTACAAGACTCTTTCCCCTTTCATACTTGAACACTCCAAGGGAAAGATCGTACCTTAGGTATCACACCCAGCCCTTTCCATTTTCTGGAACACGGCTTGGCTTATAGTTAATATTTAATGGCTGCTTTAAAGTCAGCTAGAAAGAGGGCATTGGGGAACACACTTTGATCTTGTGATTAGAAGAAATGTTTTGGTTTTCAACCAGTTTCTTTGTTCAAAGATGGAAAATGAACTCATCCAGCTACCAGATCAACCTTTCATATTTTTGTTATTTAAAATCAGGGCTATATATTTTCTATTCAAATATCTATTTTGCTTTAAAGAATTTCAAAAAAGAAGAATTGATTGTTTCATTGATAATGTGCAAGATTAGCATCCAAATCTGCAGTCCTCACGCAGAGCTCTCTCACACTGAATTATGCTTTCTGTGTCTCAGTTTCCCCTGCTTGACCAGAGTTAGAAGACATTAAGTGGAAAATTCCTGAACTAGACAACTCGTAAGTTCTAAATAACTTTCATTATGATATATTGTTATAACTGTTCTATTTTATTATTAATTATTGTTATTAATCTCTTAATGTGATTAATTTTCAAATTAAACTTTATCACAAGTGTGTGTATAAAAAATACAGTATAAGAGGGTTTGTGACCATGATTTTAGGTGTTGTAGACCATCTTGTAACGTCTCCCCCATGGGTAAGCAGGGACTGCTGTAATCAAATTATTCTTCACCTTATTCATCAGCATTGTGGATTCTTATGAATATTTTATCCATTCAGCAAATACTATTTATTGTCTATGCTGAATTCAAGGTTGGGATAAGAACTGGGGATCGAGAGATAAATAAAACATGTCCTCTACAACCAGGGAGCCTATTACCTGGTGGCACAGACAGACAAACAGGTAATTAGAAAACAAGCGTATAGTGGCGGGTGGGATGCACCCAAGGTATTATTTATGAATGCAGAAGGAATACTAGTCCAGCCTGAAGAGTTTACACTAGGAGGACAACAGAACCATGTCTACGATCCGTCTGTTTCCCTCTGGGTACCAGGTGCTTTTTGTCTGATGAGGGCCTGACCTTGTTCAGTGGTTATAAAATGGATAGGAGGCAAATCAGGGCTCAGTGAGTATGTTAGTGTGAGCAGCGAGGAGACAAGATGACTCCCAGAGTTCCAGTTTGCGGAATGAGCGTATGGTAATGTTGCACATTAAGACAACAGACAGAAGTAGTTGTGCATTAACATGATTTAGACACGTTGAGTTTGGAATGTAGGTGGGACATTTAGGCTCTGTATCCTTTAGGAAGTTGAGGGTTAAGTCTAAGCTTAAGAAGACATTAATTCTTGAGATATGGATTTGGGATTATGAGGCACAGCAGGTACCCAAGAAACTAGCATAGAACCAGCAGCAGAGGAGACAGGGAAAATTCAGACATAGCTTGATGAGTAGCGGTTGTACTACTGTATGTAGTACAGCGATCGCACACCACTGTATGCTGGTGTCTTCTCCCTGCTGGCATGGACCAACTCATTCCCGTGCACCTGCTCTGGGGTGGAGGGCACTTTTACCTGGGTGTTGGGTGCCAGTAAGTGACAGAGATACAGCACTGTCCTCACACTTCTGTCTTCGCCGCCTACCCCCATATTCTGTGCTGCCCCACTTCCTTTAGGTATTTTATTGAGAGAACTCATGTATGTAGAGGACCACGAAGTTGCTGCTAATGTCCTTCCAGGCTCCCGCCATGTGGAGTTCTGGAGCTCTGTAGTCTGAGTTGTTTGATTGGAGATTGATCTTCTGGTTCCAGATCTTGCTGAGTTCCCATCATCCTTCCCTCCACGGTGTGGCCAAAGTGTGATGAGCTCAACCTTGAGCCCTGGAGTCCTCGGCTTATAGATTGCATAAATTTGCTGTATTCATATAGTACATGTTGCTGCAAAACTTTCTGAAAATAATTACTAAAGTAAATGAAAAAATGTGATAATGGATACTGTGTTTTTAAAAGATAATTTCTAGAAGTGTTCTTTAACATGATGGTGGTGGAAGTTACCCTATTTTATACATCTGTCAAAATGCATTGCTTTATGCAGGTAAATTTTATTATGAAGATTATTCTTTGATACAATTAAAAATAGTTCCAACTCTGAGAGGAATAGAAGCAGGAGGTTTCCTATAATACATTTCATCACTATGGGTTGCAGTAAGAGTTTTTCGTCATTAAAAAGGGATTCCACAGTAGCAGTACAATTAGGTCATCCATTGCAGGAAGATTAAGTTTCTGGCTCAACCCAGATAATGTAACAACTTGGTCTCAGTGTTTCTTTAATTGATTTACTGTTTCCTTTCTGCTGCTTCTATTATTTTGAGAATACTTTCAGTCAGTTTTAACTATAATTTTAAACATGACTTAGTAACTGTTCTAGGAAATTGAACCTAAATAGCAGTCACATTAGCTGTATCCATTAAGCACACTAAGCAGGAGAAAGCATACTGATTTACAGTTCTGAGCTGTCACATGTAGCATCTCAGTCAGCCGGTAACACCAGCAGAGACTGTGCACTGTGATATGAAGTCTGGAGTCAGAAGACCCCTTCAAATGCCATTATCTCTTATTTTCTGATGAATGAAGTAGATAGAGTGATTTGCACGTGTATCTTCTTTAAAATGCAGGCCTAAGAATTAACTTTATGTATTATAAGTATGAATAATGTCACCTGGAATCATATCATTCAGTTTGGAAACACAAAAATGATATTTAGTTTAAAGCATTAACTACAAAGCCAAGCGTGGTGGTACCCACCTGCTCAGCCTGAAGCAAGAAGATTGCTTGAGCCCAGGGTTTCAGGACCAGCCTGGGGCACAGAGCATGTCTTTTTAAAAACATGGTGAAAGGAATAGTGCATAAGTATAATCCCAGCACTCTGGGAAGCTGAGGCAGGAAGATCACAAGTTTGAGTCAGCCTGGAAATTTAGTGAGACCCAGTCTCCGAAAACAAGCTAGAGGCGGAGCTCAGTGTAAAGGTTCTTTGGGTTCAGTCCTCAGTCTTCTCTCTCTCTCTCTCTCACACACACACACACACACACACACACACACACACACATCATATATATAGTGGTACATCGGTTTATGAACTCAATTCTCTCCACATTCTGGTCTCAAACCGAACTGGACAAGAACTGAACCAAATTCCCCCATAAGGTCAATATTGATCCTAATCATTGAATTTGATTTGTTCTTGTCCATCTCAATTTGAGACCAAAGAATCAAGTTTGTGAACTGATGTGGCACTAATGTAGATATATTCATACATAGTCTCCTTTACAGATTATATATGTTGCATATGTATTATGTATATTTTAACTATAAGAATAAATCTTGAAAGTTTTATATAAGAATATTTACCTTGGTTTTCTAGAGTGTTAATTCCTTCTGATATTTTGTCTCATTCTACTAATAAGAAGATAATTTATTATATTGGAGCTTTCAAAAATATATACTAATAGGATCATAGATATAATTTTGTTAACATTATACTGGGCAAAACACTGATGTACCATGTACAGAATTTCTGGTTTGTTGGTGTGTCTCACCGTTTTGTGTTTTCCAACAACAGAACTGTCCATTTTTCTTGTTTTCCCAGCCTTCTCACAGGATGCAAGTTCAGTTTTTGCCAGCTCACTGGCTGAATGTGAACAGAATGGGCCATCAGGTGCCACCGAGGTAACTTCTGAAAGAGGTTGTAGAAATCTCAGTGAAATAAAAACCAAACCTGAGGTCCAGATAATTTTGATTTATTCAACATTATCTTACAGAACCAACTTAGAACTTAGGAGTCTGCATTCTAGTGCATTTGTCTTTCATCTGCCTGAGTAGTGGCCCCGTGGATATTTAATCATCCAATAAGCATTTACTAATGAAGCCGCAAAGCAAGTACTGTCGTTATTACACTTCTGTAACGTCAGAGACTCTCCCACATACTGCAGACAAAGTAGCAAACAGTACATATCCTCTATTTTCACAAAGCCTAGACTTGACCAGCAGAAGCAAATACAGATATGTCGGTGCAGAAGTTCCTAAGTTTTACTTTATGTACAAGTACTTCCAGCAAGGATCTGTTTATAATCTAGGTACTTCACCTTGCAGGCTCTGTGCTTGTGTTCCAATGATCTCATTTAGCGCTCCTCCAGATCTCTAGGTAGTTACTCTGGTCTGAGGTTGGGGAGACTGTCAGGGCCACTGGGCGTTTTCAACATCATACCCAGAGGGGGCAACTTCAGGGCCGGCACCAGGGTCTGGTGCGGAGAAGAACGGGAGCATCGTGTAGAGAGCTGATGCCAGCTGTCCTGTGCCTTTGTCCAGAGCTCCAGTGCTATTTTTGCCCTGACGGGAGAAATCAACTTCTGTTTTTGTTGTTATTTTTGTTTTGTCACAAGAATAAGGAAGGGACGGTCACCTATATAAGTGGGAGAGGGAAATGCAGTCAGACTGCTTCTTAAATAGACTTTCAACCAGTCTTCACTACCTAGTGCTACAGATAATGTACACGTGTCATAAATGTGACCTTTGCATATATAAATATTTGAGTATGTCTAATTATTTTTATAATTACTCGAAATTTAGAGATGTTACTATATCTATTATCTTAGAAATAAAAGGACATAAACATATAAAGAATATGGTATAGATTATCAAAATATTCTCCAAAAACACTTAACAAACTTATGCATTTATTTGTGTTCACGGTATTTGGGGCTATGCACTGTTTCTGATATAGAAATATTATTACTTAGTGCTTGTGATTTACACTGTCTTATTTATAATTAAGCACTATATTTTAATTGTTTTAATTGGTGAGCTTGTATGCCATGATGAGTGTGCGTGTGGGTCCTGGAGCTGGCCCGCCAGGAGGAATCTGCATTCACTATTTACTTGTTATAAACCCATATCTCAGTGTCCCCCTCTGCGGGATACAATCTATAGCTGGCTGGTTGCCAGCTAGAAGCATGATGGAAGCGGGTGGTGGGGAAAGCCGCTCAAATCATGGCAGCTAGGAAACGGGGGTGGGGGGTGGGGGGAGCAGGGAAGAGGATCCGCTCTCCAAGCCACAGCCCCAGTGACCCCCCTTTCAACCAGGCGCCGCCTCCTAGTGGCTCATGCAGCGGCGCATTCATCAGCGGTGCATCCGGTGGTGAGCATAGCACCGCATGGTCTGATCACGTTGTAAAAAAGCCCCGTTTCTGCTTCCCTGAGACTTTAGGGGACATTTCACATCGAAACCATCACATTAGGAGAATTATGGAAGTACTACTCAACATGTTTCAAAATTTCAAGGAAAATTCTGGAACATCACACATTAGCAATTAATGACATTAAAATTATTTGGCAGTTTGGTGTGTGTAACATCTTACTATCTTAATTTAACCAGCACGTATGCACTGTTTCACGTGCGTAGTAGCCAGCTCTACTTCTTCGTTTGTCAGTTGCTCTTCCACGTTTCATGCTTTATTTTTATAGACATGTTAGTATTGTCTGAGTTGTTCTGCGTGAGCTTGTTAACCCTGAGTCATACAATTTGGCAATACTAATTCCTTTGTTTGACTGCTGCTTATGTACTTCTGAGTTTGGCTCTGGATGTCTGCCCGGGACTGTATATCAGTGTCCGGAATTCTCCAGTGACAGACCAGGGAATGGGCATCATCCGCCGTCAGCAGCGTCGGAGGCAGGACCAGCATGGTGGAAAGGCATGAGCGGCAAAAGCTACGCAACCCTTGGCAGCCAGAAAGCAGGGGGAGAGAGAAGAGGAGCCACAGATAAAAACGTGCTCTTCGTATCCCAGCGCCCGCCCGAGCTCCCGGCACCGCGGTCTGCCCCAGGTCTCCTCACGCTCTGCACTGCCTCATCCTTGCCGTCCCCTGTACATTTACAGGGGCCTTGCATTTTAAAAATTAAACTTTTACAATAATTTTTGTTAACATTATCATTTTGGGTTAAAATTTTCCTAATTATATGATAAAATTTCAAGCATAAATAAGCAAATTCAGCACGTATCTTTTACTCAGACAGTAGCTGTATATGTGGGAATTTTTTCTAGTCTGTATGTCAAGAGCACATGAAACAAGAACATTTTTATTTTCCTGACGATATTATATAATATGTGTCCTACACCATCATTTCAAATACCTTATTTTCATTTTAATGGCAGCATACTACCTTATTGATACAAATGTATATCATCTTTTTACTATCCCTCTAATGGTGATTACTTTGGCTGTCTGCAACTCTGTAGTAATTAACTTGCTCATAAATATTTTCATGTAGCCGAGATAGCTATAAAACAAGCATTTCTAGCACAGAAACTCTTGATTTTATAGTCAAATATATATATTTTACAGTTCATACTTTCCTTTTTCTTCAAAATATTCTCTTGTTTTTGCTTCAAATTGTTTTCAGTCTATGTGGCCTTTGCGATTGAGCCAATTTCTTTTCTTTTTCTATCTCTCTTCTCTTCTGTCTTTCTGTCCTTCAGTGTCTGTCCTTCGCTTTCCCTGTTTCCTTCCCCTGGCTAACCTAGGGCCTTCCCCGCACTGACACCTAAGGCAGTCTTTTCTTCATGGTCTCCAGTGTAGGTTAAAAACGATGCTTTTGCATTTGTGGATTTTTAATTCATTCATTAGCTTTCATAGGTTAGTTTGTCTAGATCTGCATCCACTCCAGGCTGGACCAGCTACTGCAATTCACATTCACACTAACTACTTGGCAGCCAACCCTTCCCCGCTTTCACACCCTCTCATAATTGCTTTTACCGTTCGTCATCTCTGTTCTTCTCCACCTCACCTTGGACTCTCTAAATTGAGAATCAGAGTGTTAAGCTCTATATGTTCTTACATTTTAAGATTTTAAAGATTATACTTGTGTTTAATTTAGAGATCAGTTTGGGAGAATTAGTAACCTTGTGATACTGATCCTTACAATCCATGAACACCATATTTCTCCATGCTCTTTCTCATCATTTCAGAGAATTTTATAGTATTCTTCATAAAGACTTTTTAAAGATTTATTTCTAGGTAATTAATTCTTGATGATATTATAACAATATCTTTTAGAATTTATTTATATGTTTATTGCTGGTATAATGAAATATACTTGATTTTGTATGTTTATTTTGTATCCACCAGCCTTACTAACAACTCATGAGTAATAAGTTTGAGTAATCTTTCATATTTTGTCTAGATAATCATAGTACTTATGAATAATCACATATTTCTTTCTTTTCAGTTTTTATCCTTTTACCGTCTGGTCTTATGCTAGCTTTGGCCTCTTATGAATATGTAATATATAAAATTTTATCTTTCATGTAAATGTCTAAAATTTAGGATATAATTATATGAAATAAGTGACCACCACCCACTGATTCAGACTTTTCTGACTCATTAATTTGGTGGTTTCTATTTGGAGAGAACATTGTAGATTAATTCTGATAAGGCTCAAAAAGCCTCACAAACTTTAACCTTTAAAAATGATATTATTATGTAAAATTTACTCTGTCTTCTGAAGAAATTCATTGGACCAAAACACACATTTAACACATTTTAAAATAACTGATATGCTAGTTGAGTTATCCTTTCCTGCCTCTGGACTTTTTTGATATTGTTTCTTCTCTTACTTTACCTAAGAATACTCTACTCCCTTTTTCCCACATGGTAGGGTGTCTGCTTAAACATCAGTGTATGTGAGAAAATTTCACTCCTCCCCACATTCTATACATTCATGGAAATCTGCTTTCCAGGTCTCACTCAAACACATGGTAAGGAATTCCTGTGTGACAGGCTCTTTAGGCATGTATGTTTTGCAAATAAATATCTTTGAGAGCTGGGCTCCCTAACAAACTGTAAACACCAAGAGGACTGGGGAATCCATGAAGCATGTCTTCTCCAGGTTCTGGCATCTATCTGAAGTGAAATAGCCCTTAGTGAATGCTCACTGAATACCTGAGTCATGCAGTGGTTCCCCAGGTCTGGGAAGAGCAGCTGAGAGGAAGAGCAGGGGTTTACTCGGCTTGTAGCTTCAGAGTGTTCAGGCCACAGTAAACTGGCTCCAAAGTAGAGATAGCCAGGGAAGGGCCTGGAGGAGAGACACTGCTCAACCCACAGCAGCCAGGATGGAAAGGGAGAGAGGGAGGGAGGGAGAGGGAGAGAGGGAGAGAGGGAGAGGAGAGAGAGGGGGGAGGGAGAGGGAGAGAGAGGAGGGAGGGAGAGAGAGAGGAACAGAGAGAGAGGGAGGGAGGGAGAGGGAGGGGAGGGAGGGAAAGAGAGAGAGGGAGGGAGAGGGAGGGTGACAGGGGAAGAGAGAGTGAGGCAGACAGAGAGGGAGAGAGAGGGGGAGGGAAAGAGAGGGGGAGAGAGAGAGAGATGGGCAAGGAAGAAGCTAAGGACAACAATTCCCCGGACCAAGTCGCATCCACAGTGACTCACCTCCTCCAGGCAGACCCCACCTCCTCACAGCTCTGGAGCTGTGAACTCATCAAGGGACTCACGAATGAGTGTGGGCCCCGTGATTCAGTCACCTTCCCCAACCCCTGCTGAGCACATGAGACTTTGGGGAATGTTTCAGACCTACATCATAGCAGCAGTGAGTCATGCTGAGATTGATAATCACACTGGCAGAAAGCTCTGCGTCCTACTTCAAGCTCACGGATTTATTCCATAGTGATTGTCTCTATCCAGGCTAATCAAGATGAAATCCCTGATTGCGCAGTGTCAGCAGTATCTTGGTCTTTGTTGGAAATACAGACTCTCGGAGCTCCATCTCAGAACTGCTAAATCTGCATTTTTAGTAGAATTGTCAAGTAATTTATATAACATTAGCATGGGAAACCCTGCTCCGACTACTGCCTTATCTGATCTAGGATCTTCTGAGAGCTGTGATCTTTTTAGGCTATACCTGACTCTTTCCAACAGTGTTTGAAAATCCTCCTACATCTAGCTACTTTGCTGTCTATCTGTGATGGGTGCCAGACATCCTGGGAATTAAGTAAGACTTGTTTTCTCACTCAGAGTGCATCTTAGTCACTCTCTAATCACTAGGACAAAATACCTGACAACCATAACTCAAGGGTTATCCCAGTCTTGAGATCGTTCATTCCATGTTCAGCTGGCTCCGAGGGAGGTAGGGCATGGTGGAAGGTCTTGGTAGAGGAAAGCTGCCCATGTGACGTTGACCAGGAATCAGAGAACCCAGGAAGGAGCTAGAGGAGTTAGAGCCTTCAAGGCCACGAGGCCACCTCCCCAGTGAACTGGCTCTTCTTACCAGACCTTCTAAAATCACACTCAGCTTTCATGAGGACAGTGTCCCTCCCAAAATCTCAATGTCTCAACACATGAGTCTTCTGGGGAACATCTAGGTCTAAACCCTATCATTTCACTCCTGGCTCCCAAAAGATTCATGTCTTTGTGCAAAATGCATTTAATTCATCTCAGTCACCAAACTGAAAAGTCCAAAGTTTCTTCTGAAACTCAATGCAAATTCTTAGCTGTGAGCCACTGTAAATATCATAAAGTGAAATACTTCTGCCATACAATCACACAATGCAATCATTCCCTTTCCAAAAGGGAGAATAAGGGCATAGAAAGGAATGGACCAACACAGGACCAAAATCCAGTAGAGGGAACATTAAATCCTGTAGCTCCATGTCCAGGACTTTGGGCAAGTTGTGGAGAGATATGACTCCAAGAGACTTGGGCAGCCTTATGCTAGAGCATAACTATAGTCATTGCACTTGTGGCCTCTCTCTTAGGATGGCTCTGCTCACTGCCTGTAACTTTCCTTAGTGACATTACAGATTTTTGGCTTCTGCAATTTCCTGAGTTCTCCACTCCACCTTTGGCTTTACTCTCAACAGCTTCATGTACTGCCTGACTTCCTGGGCCTTCTTCTGAAATCTAGGTGGAAGACTCTGTGACCCCACAAGTTTTGTGTTCTGCATGCCTGTAAAACCAGCACCATGTAGATGATGCCAAGGTCTTTTCTCAGCTTTAACAGTAGACAAGCCCCCTTTGGGTCATGGATGTAGAAACCTCTGAGTATCTGGCTGGTTGCATACTGTGAAATGAATCCTGGGTGGTCAATTCCCCAGCTGACCTTTCTTAAACAAGGGGCCCAGGGGATCCCTTCTTGAATGAAGCTTTGTAGTTTTGCACATTAAACGTTCAAAGAATGTGGTCTTGTTGACCCCTAAGATGACCTCAAACCATCTTTTCTATTGTCCTAACAAAAAATACTCGGCTTAATTTTTAATGCTAATCGTTTTTACCCACCATATTCTCCTTTGCCGGTTCTTTGTTAAACTGTGAATTTTCATGTTCTTTTCAGTCTCATATTTGCTTCTGACTTTCACTGTAGATCTCAGTAAAAGTCACCAACAGTACCCATGCCACAGCCTGACCTTTGGACAGCCTTGGAAATTTTTGACACTACATTAAATAACCCAGTGCCTTTAATTTCAGCCTCTCACGTAGTCTTGGAACATGGGCAAATGTAGGGAAATGTTCTGCCACAGCATAACACACACAGCCTAGAGTCCAGCTGTCAATGGAGTCCTTTTTCCTAGTGGAAGTTTGAGCCTGGAATTACTATTTGTCTTCTTATTAACATTCTGGTCATCTGAGCTTTGCCCAGTATCACGCATGAACCACTCTTTACAACATTCTAGAGCTTCTCTATCCAGCTTCTTCCAACTTTTCCAAAATCCTGCAACTAGGATCCAAAGGCTTTTAAACCATACAATCAGGTGTGGTCATAGCAATGATCCTATTCTCTGGTGCCACATCCTATCCTAGTCATTCTCCCATCACTGAGGCACAGTACTCAACACCCACGATTTAAAAGAGCAGAGGTTTATTTTGGCCCCATCTTTAGAGGAGTCATTGCACAGTGGGCTGTCTATAGGGCAGGACGTACACGGTGGAGGGGTCTGGCAGGGGAGAGCTGCTCATAGCATTTGGTCAGAAGTCAGAGACCCAAGGGAGGAGCTTGGGAAGAGTATACGGTGTGCTGGTCACACCCCCAGCAACTTGCCTGTTCTCACCAGATACCACCTTTTACCAGCACATTCAGCTTTCATGAATATACCTGCCAAAAGCCCAGCGTCTTACTCATGATGCACAGGCCAGACCTAAACTATGACAAAAGGCAAAGATTTCCTTCAGAAACCCAGGTGATGCAGGGTGTAAATACTCTTTCTAGAGAACTTCCTCTACCCCCCTCTTTCTCACCTCACTTCTCCTCTCCTCTCTTCTTTCTTCTTTTCATTCTTTCTCTTTTAGTCCTACAGCCTCAGTCTCCCAAGGTACTTGGGTTATGGCTGTGCACCACTACTCATGAGTCTTCCTCTTCTTGCCATGAAACAAAACGTTGGGATCATTGAGTAGACTGTGTTTAATTTCTTTGTGGCCTGTACTATACATATGCCAAAATTCATTGATATTAGCATTATGCAGTAGAATGTCCATTGTCAGTGTATTTGAAAGTGACATATATCCTACCTGTATTGGTTTCAAAGTCTGTTGTATTTCAAAGTCTGTTTATTACACCATGGTTTCAAGGCAGCAATGAGAAAGAAGGTGAAGAAAGCTCCTGAACACTTGGTCAGCTGCTTTTAAGAAGTCTTTCCAGACTCACTGTCCAGACAATAGAATATAGCAACACAGGGAAGACAAGGAGGGAGGAAGTAGGTTCCTTGAGCCCAGGAAGGATCTGAAGTGCAAATTGAAGCCCACGGAGAGAGAGAAGAGCGAAACTTTAATGAAGAAGAAGGAGGTAGCTGATGGCACCTTCTCCCTGAGATAGGACGCACTATGCAAGAGGAGCAGTTCAAACCTGAGGACATGTGGTGACTGCTGGAGACCCCAGAGGCCTCCACGGAGAGACACAGTAGTGGACCTAAAGGGCCGCACAGCTGGTGGTGAGTGTTGAGGGCTCAGTTGTTCCATGCAGGACAGAGGGATTGGCTGAGGGGCATCTTTGAGAGGGTCTGGCTGAACTCAGAACTCAGAGCAGCTGTGGGCTCCATAGCATCTCCTAGCTGGGCTCAGGCCCTTGGAAGGTGCACCGATGGCTGCAGGCCGTCGTCTGAGCTCACCTTCTCAGTCAGAAGGTGTGGACTCATTGAGACTATCCACTGCCCCGCCAAAAAGCTACTGTTGGATTGGTGGCATAAGTCACATGGGTCTGGGTTCTGTCTCCACGTTCTCTACCAATGACAGTCCTAGGGGTGTATTTTTTCTTTTTAATTTTTTCCTATCTCTGCTTTTTTTTCCTTTTGGTTGTGGTGGTGGTTTTGTGTTTTCTCCTTCATTGTTTGGTCTTGTTTTTATATGAGTGTGAATGTGGTTTCTAGGCTCTTTGTGCTTGTGGTTCAGTTCTACTCCTTTTGTCTCTTCCTTCTCCCTTTCCCTCCAGTCTTATGTACTAGTTTCCCAAAGTTAGCATGATCCCCTCCCTTGTCCTCTAGTCTTACCTACAATTTCTTCCTCTTCCACTTCTCTATTTTCTCCCTAACCCATTTTAAATTTGAGCCCCTGAGGGCAAAATTGACATATTAAGGACTTATATGCTACATATAATTTTCTGGTTTGTTTTAGATTTTGTTATAGAACCACAAATCTAGTTCATATGGCTAAAGGTGGTAAATCAATGGTTAGCTCAGTTTGTCATTTTCTAGGTTATATTTGATGCTGTTTTTGTTGCTGATGACACCACTATAGACAAAACTGATGTAACTGTCCTAAACAGCCGTTCTTCTTGGTCTTCCAAGACTGAGGCTGACTAAGGGCTACAGAAAATACTGTAGCACAGAGCCAAAGAACCAGGAGCTGGGCCAGGTAAGCACCTTCTCATCCCTGACAAATTGAAGATGTGTGATCTTGCAACAGACTCAAAACTCAAAAACCATCTACACTTGAAAGATACCTTAGAGAAGTAGTAATTTCATAAGAGTTCTACATACTAGTAATAAAGTAACACACCATGTGCAATTTACAAACATTGTCCCAGGAATGAAACTAAAAAAGAAAACAAAGTGAGAAGACACTTAAACAAGATGCAACCCCAGACAGTCAGTTCACCAAAGGCAAACACGGGTGGCAATGAGGTGGGACAATCTGAAAGCCATACACCTGGCCTATCCGAAGTAGTAACAATAGCAATTGAATGAGTCACTAGAAAAAAATCAAATCAGAAATAATTTCTCACATAACTGCAGATACGATGTCCAAAATGAAGACCATGCTTAGTGACGCTAGAGCAGACACAGACAAAAGCTAGAGAAACTTAAGAAAATTGTAAAAGCCATGAATGCTTAGCATTAGGAAGAAATAGAATCCTTAAGACGGATTTCAGCAAATATCCAGAAGGATAAAAATCCCATTCAAAGTATCTGCAGCAAATTAAGCCAGTGTGAGGGCAGGATATCAGATATAGAAGACAGGCTTTCAGTGATTGTGAAAAGAAAGATTTCTTAAAAATAGCAAGGGATCATGAGAAATTGGTCCAGAAGCTGCTAGATGAGGCAAAGAAGAATAATTTAAGATTGATTAGAGTCAATGAAAAAAGTAGGAGATAGCACAAATGATATAAAAACTACTGTTCACAGACATCATGGCAGAAAACTCCCTTGGCATAAAACGATAACTTGACATACAGGGCACATAGAACTCCAATTAGCCATGATAAAAAATCTACAGTCAAGAGTAGAATCTTAAAAGCTGCCAGGGAAAAGAAAAAAAAATCACTAAAAAGGAAAGCCCATTAAAATCACAGATGACTTCTCAGCACAACCCTCAAGTCAAGGAAAGCTTAGAGTGAAGTATTTCAATTCTAAAGGAAAATAACCCTCAACCCAGATTGACATACCCTGCAAAACTGTCTTTCAAAACTGATGGAGAAATAAGATACTTCCATGACAAAAACGTCTGAGGAAATTAATGACCACCAAACCAGCACTCCAAAATGTTCTAAAGGACATTCTAGAAGGAGATAACAAGGACTACAACTCTATGAACCCCAACAGAAGGAATCCACCAGGCAAGGCAAACAATTAAACAGAGGGAGAGAAAAAGGGGGACCAAGAACAGGAAAATAACATGATGAGGATAAATTAATACATATCAGTTATAACCATCTATGTTAATGGTCTCCATTCACCAGTCAAAAGACACAGACTGACAGAATGGATGAAGAAGCAAGACCCAACAATCTGCTGTATGTAAGAAACACATTTAATTCAAGAAGAAATTCATAGACTGAAAATCAAAGGATGGAAAACAATACTCCATGTGATAGGAACCCTGTAAAAAGCAGGGGTAGCTATTCTATTTGCAGACAAAATGAATTTCAAGCCAAGACTCAGAGAGATAAAGAAAGTCACTATAGCCTTGTAAAAGGAACAATTCAAGAGGAAGAGATAACAATCATAAATATATATACAACAAATACCAGTGCACCCAAGTATATAAAACAAATATTAGTGGGAATGAAAAATTAAGTGAGCACTAGTATAATTGTATTGGGGGATTGCAATAGCCACTATCACAAAAAGATAGATAATTTAGATAAAAACCAACAATGGAATATTAGAATAAACCAATATTTTGGACAAATGGACTTAGTAAATATCCACAGACCATTCCATCCCACATTAGAATATACATTCTCTCAGCTGCACACAGAACATTCTCTGAAATAGAACACTACTAGCTCATAGAACAAGCTTAAGTAAATGCAAAGGAATTGAAATTATCCCATGCATATTACCAGACCATAGAGCAATGAAATTGGAAATCAATGGCAAAAAACCCACAAGACCTTCATAAACACATGGAAATTAAATAGTACCATCCTGAACAAGAAGACTGTATACCATGACCAAGTGGGATTCCTCCCAGAGATACAGGAATGGTCCAATGTATGTAAAACAATAAATGTAATATACCAGTCAAAGATAAAAACCATACTATTATCTCAATAGATGCAGAAAAAGCTTTTGACAAGGTCCAGCACCTATTCATGATCAAACCCTACAGAAAATTGGAATAGATGGTCTTTACCTCAATCTGATAAAGGTCACCTATGACAAACCAATGGCCAACATCATACTAAATGGACAAAACCTGAAAGTTTTCTCTCTAAAATCAGGAACAAGACAAGAATGTCCACTGTCTCCACTCTTAGTCAACATAGTCCTGGAAGTTTTCACCAGAACAATTAAATAAGAGAAAGAAATAAAAGGAATAACAATAGAAAAAGGAAAATTTAAATTATCATTATTTAAGAATGACATGATATTCTACATAAAAGATCCCAAAAACTCCACTAAAAACTGCTAGATTTAATAAGCAAATTCAGTAGTATAGCTAGATACAAAGTCAACACTCAAAAGCCAACAGTTTTCCTATATAGGAATAACAAACTCACTGAGAAAGAAAGTAGAGAAATAACTTCTTTCACAGTAGCATCCAAAAAAATTAAATACCTAGGAATCAATTTAATGAATGATATAAAATACCTTTAAGTTGAAAACTACAGTACTGTGAAAAAAGAGATTGAAGAGGATATAAAAAAAATGGACATATATCCCTTGGTCTTAGGTAGGAAGAACCAATATAGAGAGAATTACCATACTTCCAAAACTGTTCTACAGATATAATACAATTCTGATAAAAATTCCAATAGTGTATGTCACAGCATTAGAAAAAACATTCCTAAAATTCATTTGGAACCAGAAGACAACCAAAACAGCAAAGGTAATTCTGGGCAACAAAAGTAAAGTGGCGGCAACACAATCCCTGACTTGAAATTATAGTATAAAGTTACCATGATGAAAACAGGGTGTTACTGGCAAAAAGAAAAAGAAACAAACAAAAAAACCCAAAAAAAAGCTCTGAAGATCAATGGAACAGATTAGAAGATACAGAAACAACTCCAGACACACTCAGCCACCTTACCTTTGACAAAGGGGCCAAACACATTGACTGGAAGAAAGACACAGCCTCCTTAATAAATGGGCTGGAATAACTGGCTCTGCACATGCTGAAGATTAAAGTTGGACCCATACTGTTCACTGTGCACTAAACTAAATTAAAAAATAGATCAAAGATCTAAATATTAAAACAGAAACATTAAATCTGCTGGAAGGTCAAATAGGTAAAACTCTTGAAGCCGTTGGTGTAGGCAAAAACTTTATGAATAAAATCCCGATTGCACAGGAGCTATCACAAAGAATTAACAACTAGGATCTCATCTTATTAAAAATGAAACAAATCTTTAAAATTTTATAAAACAAAAATGTTACTATTATCTAATATTTTGTTTTAGAAGTTATTATTCATAGAATGTTATTTCACCAACACGTAAAGGTTTATTTTTACTTTGAAATGAATAGTTTGTTAGTGTATGTTTGCAATACATATTACAGCTTGCATCTGGATGTTCTCCTAAAACCTCATGTATTCATAGGTGGGGCTTTTGGGAGGTGGCTGCGCTATGGCCATATAATGCCAGATTAGAGTGTGTGATCCTGGGATTTAGAGTGTGTGATAACTAAAGTGGTTTAGCATAGTTCTTGGTGTGGCTGAATGGGTTTGCTGGAGGGAAACCTCCACCCTGGGGCAGGTGGCACCAATGAATAGGTTTGTAGCCTGGATTGGACATACATGGAGAGAAGGAAGTCAGGCTCTCTGCTTGCTGCGCGCTGCCTCCTGCCTGCTCTGCGCATACTGTTTCTCTCCTTCGGTGCCCTCTGCCGTGCCACCCTGCCTGGGAACCAGCTGACGATGGACTGAACCTCTTCAGACTGAGCTAAAATAAACTTTCCTTCTATTCTCTTCTAAAATAACTTTGGATGTCAGGTATTTTGTCTCAGCAATATGAAAAGTAACTCTGTCAATACATAACACTGATGTTCATTTTGGAGAATTTGTACATGCATATAACACACCCTGATCATTTTTATTCTCCTTTACTCTCTTACACCCCTTCCTCATTATCCCCTTCCCCGTCTCTAGAACACCACCTTCTTGTCTCCTAGCATCTTTCCTTTATTTTACTCACTTATTTATTTACATTTTAGATTTCTTGTATAGGAGAAACCATGTGATATGTAACTACGTGTGTCTGACTTATTTCACTTAGTAGTGTGGTCAAAAGTTCAATCCATTTTCCGGCAAATGAAATAATTTCAGTAATAAATATTTTTTAATTTTAAAGTTTCTCATATAGCAAATATACAGGAACAAAATAGCTTTCTGGAGGCCCCAACTTTTTTAGAATGTAAAGGTTTTCCTGAGACCAAACAGCTTTAGAAATAGTGAAGTAGCCAAAAAAAGAAAGAAAGAAAACGCAGCGTCTTATCTTTAGACCCTGGGCTTCCTAAAAACGCATCCCTCTTTAAATGTCATCCAAGAACAAAAGGGCCACGGTTTCATGACTGATCTCGAGACTTGATTGTGCAGCATACGCAATTCCTTTCTAAGATGTGCCACCATATTTTTCACGGACATCTCAGGTTCTTCATATTTGAAATTACATTTCATCATTTTCTCAACAAATAAGTTCTTCCATTATTGCTGCTTCAGAAGATGACACTGTGATCTATCCATTTGCTTAAACTGGAAGCCTGTCTCTTTCCTCCATCCCCATATTTAATAATTTACCAAGTTGTCATTTTAGTTTCTTTGTGGCTCCTAAATTGGTCCACTAACGTCTGATAGCAGTGTTACTACCTTGGTAAAGGGCACCAAGAGCTCAAACTCTGATTCCTATGACAGGTTTCCAGGTGTCTCTGTGTCTAGTTTTGCCCCCTCAAATCTGTGTTCCACAGTGCAGTGATATTGATTGTTCTGAAACATAAATCTGATCTTATCATTTTTCACAAAAATTTTTCAGTGATTTACTGTTTACCTCAAGTAAAAGCATTTAAAAATAGCTATCACATGGTAATGTAGGTGTACATGATTTTCTCAAGATAATCCCATAGAAGCAGATACTGTTATAATAATCGTTACTGTATTCTGACACACAGAGAGGTTAAGCGATCTGTCTGATGTATCTGTTAGGGAAGCAGATCCCCTGTGAGTGATGAGGTGAAGGGCTCGTGTCTTTCTGTCTCTATCTATCTATCTATCTATCTATCTATCTATCTATCATCTATTTGCATTATTATGACTTGGTAGGGAAGGAGATTCAGAGAGGGAAAATTAGAAGACCTGAGGCATGCCCAGCCGGTCAGTAAGCAAAGCCAAGCACATCCAGCCACCGAGCAGGACTGTGAGCCCGCTGCTGGATGAGCCTGTGGGGTCTGCAGTCGAGCCTCTGCTGCTGCCTCAGGGCTGCTCCTGGTGAGAGGAGCCAGGACTGAGAAGAGTAGGGCGCGGGAACAGAGCAGAATGAGGAGCAGACAGACCCTCCAGGTACCGCTGTGTCTTTCACCACACCCGACTATTATAATTTCAGAGAGCAATGGCTGCTGCCTCACTTCCGTCTCCTAAATCTAAAGAAAAGTTCCTCATTTGGACAGTGCTAACAGAACTGTTCAGGAAAACGGAATGTGAAATACGATTCCTGGGTAAGCCAGGTTGAGGACGGAATGACTTAGTAAAACTAAAGCCATCAAGACACAGCTTGTAAGAGGCTGACCAGGACTTTAACCCAGGCGCCCTGATCGGATTCCACTGCCGTCCACCGTTCCATCCTTTTGGGCTCTGGCTCCTTTCCACACCTGTTTTCACAGATGCCAGTTGACATCCTGTACTTCAGCCGCACAGCGCTGCCTCTGTGGGCCTGACCACGGGCTGCTCCTCTGACTTCTGGGCATGCACGATTCCTGTGCCAGGAAACACTTGTCTTTTCTTGCCCTTTGGCCGAATGTCATTTGCTTCTTGCATCTCAACAAAGCTGTCACTGCCTACAGCACAACTTCCCTGTCCCCTAAACTCTAGTGTAAACATTCTGTATGATGGTATCTAATGCTCGCTGCTGTCTTAGAATTCAACATACACCCTCTCCCAGTACACAAGCCTATTTATCTTGCTGCCTGCTGTACACCTAACACCTAGCAAGGTGGCTATAAATCATGAATAATTAACCACATCCTTCCTCCCTCTCTCTCTCTTTCTTTCTGAACTATAAACTCACTTGACACAGGGATTTTGTCCTGTCAACATCCACACACATCTAATTGTTTAATATTGGTTGAATTAAGGAAGACAATCAATTAATATATTCTCTAGATGGTAAGGTAAGTAAACTAAGACCTTTCATGGAAATTTCCTTGGAACTAAATATGCTTCAGCTAGGCTCATCAGACTTATTCATCACACTTCTCTGTGTGTTCATCTTTTTGGGCAGAATTACTAGGATGAAATTAAATGATGAAATTAATGAAGTTTTGTTTTCTTGTTTTAGTGACATCATAGTAAAATTGTGAATTTTTTAAAAATTCAAATGTATCCAGTAATAAAGATGTGAATAAATTATTGTTATTAAAGAATGAGAAAACACTGATTTTCTTGGTAGAATTTTGCTGATTTTCTTGTTGACCTTGATTACTGGGAGAGCTGCTTTTGACAGTTCTACTTGTGCCTGAGTGCTGATAATGTCCAGGGAATGAATTACAGTGCTCATTTGTAAGGAGCCCATAGTCCAATGAAGTCCATAGAAAGGTAGAGTTAATAATGTGTTTTCTATGAAAACACACTGGTTTCCATAGAAAAGCCAAAGTGAAAGGATATGCCCTGCATTAAAGTGAATCCTAAAGCTTATAAACCCTTCTGTGAGAAAAAATAGTGGGAGAGGAAATTACACGAAGTAGAACATGATCTAGGAACAGATATGTAATGTATATGCGGTGAGCTGTCCTGGTATGCCACAAGTTTGGGACACGAAAACTTTAAAAGTAAGATCAATAGTATCAGCTACGTAAGTCACACATTAGGCAAAGATTGGCTGTGAGAGATAAAGAATAAAGTTTTAAATAAGTTTAACAAAAAAGAGACAAGAGGTATTAGTTAGAAAGTTTATGAATCACGGTTCTGCTTGTACTTAGTTAACAAGTGCAGTTACCTATTAGTGTAAGATTCTATTCCGACTATGTGTGTCAATGAATGTAATGTTGGCTGAGCCTGGGAGAAATCCGAGATGTTTACAGTTTGGCTGTGACTGTAGAAATGCAGATGCAGAGCTTTTTGTTTAAACAAATGATTATAGTTGAAGCAGAAGTATAAACAGGGACAACGTTCACGACACATCTATTTTTTCTGCGGGAGTTATTAGCTTTCCGCCTCCACAGCAACACCCATCAAACTGCAAAATAAATCAGGGCTAAAGGATTGGGTATGGACTAGCTTTATGAGAAAAGAAGAACAGCACATTAAGAAAAAGCCGTGTGCATCTCTGTTTAGCGAATTCCTCACACCTGCAGAACTACATAGCTGGTTGTGGGGATTGCAGTTCTCTACGTCTTTCATTTCCGAACCTGCCGCACTCTTGGTCTATGTTACATAAATCAGTCATCCTGAGGACATGAATAATTCCCTGACAGTTAAAGAAATGGAAATCTTGATATTCTCTTCCAGGCTTTCCAGCTACTCCTGTATAAGGACCTATGGGATATATATGGCAGTGTCTGAAAACAGTCCAACCTAGTCCTGGTTACATATGAATGGCCACTGCGTTTTAATAACATAGGGGAAACTTAGGAATTTGCAAATTGGAAGCCTGTTTTCTCAGAGGCATACCAACATAATTCTTTCAAACAGTTATTAGTTGAGAAGAAAAGTGATTGAATGGCAGGGTTCTGAGATTTTTGTCTTTTTGCTATAGTGGACACTAAAGCTTGTTGGTAATTGGATTTCTATCCTTGCCCCTGCTCTCTGAGCATAATACACACATGCTCTTCCCAAGCGGGGATCATTCTGAAGCATGGGAGACCATCAAAACAACAATAGCTACAAAAACAATATTGAGGTTATCAGCTTGGTTACCTCTATACCATCTGCCTTTGAGAACACTGGCTACCAAAGACAAAGTTGCTAAATGCAGAAATTATGAGTATGAGTAATTTTGAAATTATGATGAGCAACAGATATGTTAATAATTCATGTGAAACATTCTTTTGAATGATTGAAAGTCATTAAAATCCCAGAAATAAATCCGTGCATTTACAGTCAATTGATTTTCAAACAAGAGGGCAAGAACATGTAGTGAGTGAGGAACAATCTCTTCAATAAATGATACCAGGAACACCAGAGAAAAATGAAACTAGACACTTCATCTCATGCCATACACAAAAAGTCAACTCAAAATGGATCGAAGACTTAAATGTAAGACATGAAACTATAAATCTGCTGGAAGAAAATGTAAGGAAAAAATATCCATGTCATTAATCTGTAATTATTTTTAGATACTATGACCCTAAATGCACAGGCAGCCCAAAGCAGACAAATGGCATTGCATCATACTAGAAAAAACTTCTGCAAACTAAAGGTGAAGAAACAACCTACAGAATGAGAAGACTTATTTGCATCTAATGTGGAATTGCCATCTGATGAGGGGTAATACGCAAAATGTATTAGGAACTCAACTCAATAGTAAGAAAATAACCCAGTAGAAAATGTGTAAAGGACTTGAATATATATTTTTTTCATAGATGACATACAAATGGCCAATGGATATATGAAAAAATGTTCAACATTGTTACACATCAGGAAAATTTATTAAAACTACACTGAACTATCACCTCATACCTGATAGAAAAACTATGTTAAAAAAGATGAACAATAACAAGTGTTGGAGAGGAGTGATGAAAAGTGAATTCTTACACATAGCTGATGGGGATGTAAATTAGCATAGCTCTTGTGGAAAACAGTATGGAGGCTACTTTAAAAACTAAAGAACTACCAGATAATCCAGCAATCTCACTTGAGTATCTATACAAAGGATATGGAATCAGTATCTCAGATTCCATATTTGTTGGTGCATGAGTCACAATAGCCAAGATATGGAGTCAACCTCTAATAGACAAATGGATTTAAAAATTTGGTATATACTGTAAATGATGGAATGCTATTCAGCCTTTGAAAAGAAAGAAATTCTATCATTCTAACAATTTGGATGAATCTGGAGGTCATTGTGTTAAACAAACCCAGCACAGAAAATCAAATATTGTATGATCTCACTTATAAGAGAAAATTTAAAAAGTCAAAATTAGAGGAGAGAGTAGAGTGGTCATTACTGGAGGCTGTACTTTAGGAGTTTGGGGAGATTTTGGTCAAAAGAAAATTTTGGTTAGATAGAAGGGATAAGTTCAAGAATTCTGCCATAAATCACGGTCACTATAGTTAGTAGGGAGTATACATAAAATTTCTGAAAGTAGATATTAACGGATTTTACCAGAAAAAAAAGTAGGTGAAGTAGTATGTATGTAAATTAGCTTGTTTTAGCTATCCCATGATGCATACATATGTTACAGTGAGACATCATGTTACACACCATGTTATATACAAGTATGGTTGGTCATGTTAAATATTTCACACACTCATGAACTTTCTGGTTAATTGCTTTGTCTTCACAAAATGCATTATGTGGAGTGACCTAAAGGAGTGACTTTATTGAGTGTTTAGGGGCAAAAGCAGCTTTTCTCTAAGTAGGTTTCTCATTGTCCAGAAAACATCTGTGCTTTTGAGTGTCCTTTGGATTAATAGCACCACTTGAAATTCTCTCTCTGATTCCTGTACTATATGTACAGCAAATTATTGCTGCCAATGTACTGGGTTTCTGTTCAGCATTGAGACTTGTCTGTCACTTGCAGGGCTGACACTGGGGAGTGAAGGATGATCTGTCCCTGTTTCACGAGTCTTCTTAAAATGTCAACATGGCTTAACTTCATGTGAACATTCCTTAATTGTGACCTATACATTATCTATGTAGATAGTGTGATTTATATATGCATTAAATATGTATTTTGTATTGATTAATGTTGGTCATTAGTATGGACTGTGCTAAATGCTGGGGCACATATGTGCAAAGATATATCCCTACCCTCAACTAGCTCAGAAACTAATAGAGGAAAAAGACAAAACTTAAAATCCAATGTAACTTCAATGCTTTCAGACTTTCACCTGAAGAAAAGGAAAATGTCAAGGTAAAATGTTTTCCTCTTCTCTTTGGCTTTTGGAGCTTAACCAAGCATAAAGATTGTATCTTTAACATCAGGTGATATCCAAAGTCCTCTATGATAGTTGTACAAGAGCATTGCCATTAACATTTCACAGCCTGTTATCCCCGTCATAGCTAACAGTGATGTTAAGGCAGTGAAACTACAAAATATCTTCAGTCATCAACTGTTTACCTCCTCTGTTTTACAGTAAAACAGTAGTCTAAGTTAAAGCCATAGTCTTAGAAGTGTCCTCCACTGACAGCAAGAGGAGCAAAATGACAGATCTGGTTATAAGTACTTTTGTGTTTCCACATATTAGTTTGTACGTTTAATAATAGATAAACATGTGGCAGTATCTACAAGGTCTAGGGAGTGACGTGGTTAAGCATGTGAACTCTACACTCTAAACAAACATGAATAAACAAACCATCATGTATTAGTATTGTATTATGTATTTGTGTATTATGTATTATTGTATTTTGTATTTGTTACCTTGGCAAGTTATTTAATTTCTCAAAACCTTGTTTTTTCTTCCATAAAATGATCATATTATAGTTTTTTTGATTAAGTGATGCAACAAAGTAAATGGTACAGCACTGGGTGCATAGTAAGCAATGAGCAAATCATGGTGTCATTACTCTTCTTGGTATTTCAGTTCACCCCAATTTTATTTTCTTTGGTTCATAATACAAGTATGTTTGAGAAGAATCAACTATAAGAGCACTTGATGGGTGAGATAATAATGCTAGGAATTGATAGATGTGGCTATGTAACTTTATTTGCCCATTCTTTATATGTTTATCAAATCCATCATATGCAATAGTGCATCAAATTTATTCCTTTTGCATTTATATCCTTTAGAAACTCTTATTTGCATCAGAAAACCTTAGAATATTCTCTCTTAGGATAAAAATGTTCTGAAAATATGATAATTTCTCAGCAGTGTGCTACTGATGAAATTTTCTGCCATTTGGAGATGATAGTCTTTGAATGCCCAAGTCAGGAATGGAGAAATTTTCCTGCTGCTCTGCACCCACGGCTAACCACACTTCCACTGTCTGGTCTCTGCTCATCCCACACCCAGCCCAAGTTCCTGCTCAGACTGGTCTAGGCCAGTGGTGGTGAACCTATGGCATGCATGCTGCAGCAGGATGTTTGTATCATTGAAAGCTCTAAAAGGTAAAATTGCTGCTTTAGGCTGCTGCTTACCCTGATCTCACAGCAAATAAACGTGTGTGTGTGTGTGTTCCCCAGTGTTTCTTAAAAATTTTTAAATTTTTAATAAACCTGAAACAAAACATGTATCCTGCCTACGTAATCAATTTGTATCACATAATTGTCATCTCAAGAGACCCCTCTGGGGTGGTCAGTGAAACTGGGAACTCAAACCTGGTTTCATGATTCTAATGTAAATGTGAAGTTCCATCTTCAATGAACAGCAAAGATCTGAAGCAATTACTATGTTCCAGGACAGTACCTTATGCGTTACAAATATAAACAGGTATAAATTATGTGAAGGTAGTAATGGAGAGGTGTGAGACAGTGACAGTCAGCTGAGAAAACTGGAGAAATATTTACAACAGGGAAGGCTGCACGTGGACCCAACTGGTGACAGAGGGGTAGTGGTGAGGCTGGACCGCAGACCAGCCAGGAGACGTGGTTGGTAGCGTGAAGATCCTTCACAAGTGGTCTGTGACCTGCAGTGTTTGGGAGAAGAGGCTGAGGCCAGACTGGGACGGGCTTTGAAGGTCCTTCTGAGATGCATGTTTATTTCTAGGCACAAGAGAACCCATATATTTTTGGCCCATCAGTTGCAATTGGCTCAGATCTTCAATTCTTCAGGTCATTTTCACTTACTACATAAATATGTAGCTCAGCTGAATGGGTAGTGTGAACAAAGTCACAAATTTGACTTGTGTGTTAAAACAGGATTCTGCTGCCAGGGAGAAAGCATGTATTTTACAGTGCAATTCCCCCTTGGTCTTTCTTGCCTTGCTTCGTGCTGGTGTTTTGTTTTGTTTTGTTTCTTAGAGGCCTTGTTCTCCCTTTTGGTGTTTTCCTCCACTGACTTGTATTCTGCTCCTTTCCTTTTCCAGGGCTCACTTGCCAAGGAGTGCTGTGGCTTGAACTTGTATATGCCCCGGACACTGTCACTTCCCTGATTCCGTGGCATGGAAGTCTGTACCCTTTCCATACTGTGGTGTGAATATCTGCACTGTGCATCATTTCACTCCATGCCCTATTATGACCAGGAAATGTTAACCATGAATTCCTAAGACCCCCCCTACACTTCATGTGGTTACATTTAGTGTAACTTTTGATACTGACACCGTTGAAACTTCTTGAATTCATGTAAGAGACTATCTCAAAATAGTGAAATTTCTTTTCTAGCTTTGAGCAGTTTTATTAATTTACATCAGTATGATGGAAGAATAAGGTTTTAGTTAATAAGATTAAAAAACTCATCATTTTAAGGCGCTTTAATCAGAAAATTGTTCCTCATGTGTTTTTGTTCCTTAACTTTGGTGCTTTTTCCCCAACACAGAAGGAAACAGTTAGTGTATATTTCTTCCTGAGGTGCACATTGTAAATATACTGTGAGTCAGGGAAACACTGGAAAGTTCCAAGGCTGGCAAATCATTTCAGAAGGAAAAAGTCATCAGGAACATGAGACTCTAAAGAAACAGATGTAAGAATTACTTTTTATAAGTTTTGTTACCAAAGTTTTTCCTAATTTTCCAGTTTTAGGAATTATGTAGGTGTATGGATCAGGATGGTTCAGGAGAAAAAAAGATGCTTAGGCTTTAGAAATTTAAAACTATTTAAGAAAGGGAAACACTGCAGTGATATTGAATTCAAATACGATTTCTAAAGTATTCAGTTGTTTTAAGGCTTACATAATTTGGCAGCACATAAATAGGTGGACCTCATATCTGCTTTTACTAGGAAAAACTGGAGCCATGTCGAAACTAAAAGAAAGATAAATCACTTTAGCATTTGTACTTTAGAATTTTTGTATGGCTTTCAGCTTGTTTTTTCCTGTGTGTGGCACAGGTGATTATTCAACCCAGGGCCCCAGCTGGCCTCAAACTGGCCTCAGCCTCCTAAGTAGCTAGGATTATAGATGTGCCCCCATGCCCAGTGTTTTTTCTTTTTAACTTATTAAGCAAGATAAATTTGCTATAGAACTAGAAATCTTGTTATTCTTCTCATATATAATTACCATTATTTTACATAAAATCAAATATGATTAGCAGAAAATAAAATTTTAGAATATAGATATGAGAGTAACTTGATGGGTATTTTAATTGTGGATTATCACTGACAGAGAACCGGAGTGAATTATCAGCAACATACAAACACATAGTATTTATTAGTTAATTGATCATTATATTATGATTAACATTAGTATTTTCATAAATCGTGTAAGATTATATTTAAGTTGATATTCATGTTACTTTAAAATTATTTATATAAGCAATATTAAAAACAGAAGTAGAAAGTAGCAAGAGGCCTTAGGGGTTTTGTGACCATCTCTGCCCACCACAGGAGCTCCTTTCCTGTTACCCCGTGGGCACTTCTGGGGTGGAAGTCTCAGGAGCTTATGAGGACATTTGCTACAGAAGAGCTAGAAGCACCCATTCTAGTTCCCTAAAGTGGTTGCACAACTGGAACACCAGAGAAGAGTAGTAAAAGACAGGGAAAGAATCCTAAAGAAGCTCCCATCTTTTCAGAGGCCCTAGCTGGAAAGTTTAAACACTGACCAGGAGAGGGACAGACCCCATTGCTCCCCAAGTCCCTGGCATCACCTTTTGGTAGTAAAAGACAGGGAAAGAATCCTAAAGAAGCTCCCATCTTTTCAGAGGCCCTAGCTGGAAAGTTTAAACACTGACCAGGAGAGGGACAGACCCCATTGCTCCCCAAGTCCCTGGCATCACCTTTTGAGAATGCAGGGAAAGTGCTGAACAAATTACAGAGGACTCATGTTTTTGATACTTTCTGGAATCAAGCTCACACACTATCTTAGGTTTAAGGTTTTTAGGTACTTTTATTTAGTGTCTGTTTGCTGGATTCTTAATACAAAGGCAGTTGAGTATACTGATTAAGACTTGGTGCTGCAGCCAGCCTATCTGGGTTCAAATTCTGCCTCTTAGAATTTCTATAAGGGCCTTTTTAATGTTACTGACCTTCTCTGGGCCTTGTTTTCCTTATTTCTAAAATGGAAATAAAATACTGCTTTATTATGATGCCTTAGTGTGATAATGAATGCAATCTCCTTACTGTGCATGGAAATGGCATTTACTCAATAAATGTGACTTTTACGATAGAAGCTACACATTGTACCAATTGTTGTACATTCTTATATCAATAAAAAAGTATTTAAACACCCCAGTTATTGAGAAGTGGGGGCTTCTGGGGTAAAGTTAAAGCATAGCAATGCATTAAAAAAAATAACAGAATGAATCCAAGGAAAGAAGATCTCTTCTTTCCCCTAAGATGCATATTTTACCTGATTCCTTAAGTACCTCCCAAAAGTCAGTCTTTATTTCACGATCAGCTTAAAAGTACATACTCAGCTGGGCCTGGTGGGGGCATATGTAACTTGTAATGTCAGCACTTTGGGAGGCAGAGGTAGGAGCATCGCAAGTTCAAACCCAGCCCGGGCAACTTAGTGACTTAGCAAGACCCTGTCTCAAAAAATAAAAAAGGGTCTGGGGATTTAACTCAGTGGTGAGACCTTGAGTTTAAGGTCCAGTGCTGCAAAAACAAACAACCTTCCTGTCTTAGTTACTTCTCTCATTGCTGAGACAAATTACTCGACACCACCCAAAATTAAAGGAGGAAAGGTTTACTGTAGCTCACTGTTTGTAGAAGTTTCAGTTCGTAGTTGGCCGGCTCCAAGGCAGAGTGGCATGGCAGAGGGGCATTCAGCAGAGAAACAGTCCATGGCAGGCAGAAGGCAGCAAGCTGTGAAGTAGCAAGCAGCAAGCGCTGTGCAGCAGGCTTCTTTCTGCCCTTTACAGTCTACCCAGGACAGGTAGCACGCACACCCACAGTGGGCTGTTCCATTATCCACACCCAGAACTATGCCAGACCAACCAGTGAACTCATTTAATCATCCTACACCCTTGATGCCTACATCACACACTCTAGATCCAGCCACTTCTGAAAACACACCTGAGGCTGCATGAGGCCTGGGGGGGGGGATCTAGACACAAGCCATAAAACTCTCCCCGCCAAGTTCCACACATACCTTTTATGAAGCTACTTAACATGTTATACACTGATTTGTGGTTAATCAAAGTTGCCAGGCTCTAAGATTTTGAAAGAAGTGGGAGATGGGGACGAGAAGGAGGTGGGAGCAGTGCTGTGGAGGAGGAGGAAGCAGACACCTGGCCCAAGTCCCTGGAGCAAGTATACTGGTGCACTTTCCCTCCCAGCTCTGTCCAACTTCTCTTAATGTAAACTCCTCCGACAGGTCACTTCCACTGGGCCTGAAAACATCCTTTGTAATGAGAAAATATGCTTGCAAATATTTTTGATGGTTGTTTCCAGTTTCTTGGTGCTTTCATTTACAATTGGAGGGGAAAAAGGAATTGGACCTGTGTTCGAATTTGCCTTGCTATTGAGTGAGCTCCCTCTCCTCTCCTTAGACCTCCTCCCCAGCGGTCTCGTGCTTTTCAAAGCACCACTGTCCTCCGAGGCACAGCTGGGAGACAGCTTTTGCCACCAACTGTCTGAAGCACCTGTCCGGCTGTGACCCTGCCCCCTGCGGTAGTCTTGGCCGGTACCATCATCCTTCACACAGCACTTTCATCAGTCACGTACTTCCAGTTCGTCCTCCCTGAGAGCTTCCAGGCGATCTCTCCACGGCCCCGCCCACGCTTTTGCTCCATGCTCAGAGGCCCCCAGTATCTCGTCAGAAAAGGGAGCATCTCTCTAGCAAGCTGCAGGTGATTTCCAAACTCCCGCTCAGCCTGAGAGAATGCCTGCTGGACCTCCTCCCTGTCGCTTGGGTAGCAGCACTGAGCTACACTGTCCCCTTGACATTCTCTCCGCCTAAAACGCTTATGCTCTTTTTTAGTCCCCTTTCCTGCCTACAGACCCTACAGGACCCTGGTAAAATGTGACTGTTCGATGACACTTCCCCTGACATCCAGAAGTTTCTTCCACACATCAGCAATTGTGTGTTCATTCATCCGCTTACATGTTCTAAGTTTTAAAAATATCTTCTCATTTCCTTCGAGTTTCAAGAAGGAGCAGACAGGGTTTAAACCTCAATAGCAGCGCCAGGTTTCTCAGAGGCAATCCATGTGTTGGTTGTTGAATGGCTCCGTGTCTAGACTCTCCGTTCGGGCTCATAAAAACCACCTGCTAAGGTCCTCCTCAAACACAGTTTACTTCCTTTCTCTTCTGACCTCCCTTCTTCTCTCCTTTTTCTCAAGACCTACAGACTTTTTCCCTCCTGATTGGGAGTTTTAAAATACCTTTTTCTATAATGTCCAGCTTATTTTACTGTAGTCTGTGAGATCCGAAATTCTAAGGCAGAGTGTGTGTCTATTCTATATAGGACATCAGTAATTCACACAATAAAGAGATAGAGACAAACAGGTTTCTTTCCTCTTTAAATCTAGTGATGGTGGAAATGATGGGAAATCGATTAGGACTAGGAGGAAGGTGATTTAGGGGCTGGAGCCTTTGCAGTTTGGAAGGGGGGGGGGATGACGGGAGGAGCAGGAGCGAGGCCTTCAGCACAGTCCGGGGTTCTTGAGGCACCAACCTGAGCGCCAGAGAGAGGGCCTAGAACAAGGACCGATGGGGTTAAAGGGTGCCAATCACTTAATTTCTCCTGTCTTGAAAATTTTCCACGGAACCACTTTCTATTCTGGCGTCAGGAACCGTACTGCAGATACATTATGGGCAAATCTTGGGCCCCAACACGGCTTTCATGGGGGAAACGTGTCATCTTTTACAGCCTTATCAGTAAAGGGCAGGAGCCACTTGCTCCTAAGTAGAATGGGCGTAAAGTATATGTATAGTCAGTTGAAATTTTTCTCATTGATACGTGAAAAGATTGTATTTCAAAAGATTCAGTGAGACCCCTTTAAGAAGAAAGAAAAGTTCATATGAAACGGTAGGTTAAGAACTTTTAAGGGCTGGGGATATGGCTCAGTGGAATAAGCGCTTGCCTAGCAAGCACAGGGTCCTGAGTTCGATCCCCAGTACCGCAAAAAAAAAAAAAAAAAAAGAATTTTTAATAGATTATGCAGCTGAGCTAGTCAGGAAGAAAGTCGGAAGAACGCTACTTCACATTAAACTGTGTGAAGACGTGTCTCAATTCGCACACTTGATGGCGACCAGAGGGGGCTGATGATGCTTTGCGAAGTAGAAACAGGGCGCACGGAAAGAGGCAGTAAGTTCTGGTGGGTGAGGCGGTAGGAGGGAGGGTGTTTGGGACTCACGCGCTACCTTCGTGGGACGGAGCTGGCACAGTGGGTGATTTTCAAGAGATGTTCACTATGCCCGCGTCTCCTGCGAGCCGGGGACCTGCCTTACTCGGTATGTACTCCTTGACGTAGTTCAGTACTTGAATCCTCAGCAGGGAGCCTCCAAAGTGAAGGTGTGTGCTTTTCCAAAGTAAGGCTACTAAAGCAAAATTTCATCAAATGCAGACGAAAGACCTTTCCTGGGGGAGGGGCTGTTTAATTCTCAGTTGTGTACAGTTTCAAAGGGCCTGCGGCAAGGCGCGGTTTCACTTCCCCAAGCGGCGGGCCGGCGCCCCCCAGGTTTGCGCGAGGCCCCCCGTGGGGCAGCGTCGTCGCGCGTCGGGTTACGGGAGCGCACGGCCGGACGGCGCCGCCCCCGAGGGTCCCGCCGCAGCCCCGCCGCCCGCCCGCCCTGCCCGCAGGCGGCGCCCCGCTCCCGGCGCCCCGCTCCCCAGCGCCCCCGGCGGCGCCGCGCAGACCGCGCTCAGCCCGCGCCCAGCCCGCGCCCGCAGTCCCGGCCGGGATCGCGGCGGCGCAGCGCGGGAAACCGAGGCCGGCGGCGGCCCGAAGGCGACGGCGCGGGACGCGCGGCGGAGCGGTGAGGACGGCGCGGGCGCGGGGCGGGCGGGCGCGGAGCGGCGGCGGGGCGCGCGCGGTGCCGGGAGCGGGCTTCCGCGGGGCAGCGGCCGCACGTGCGCGCAGCCCCCGTCCCCGCGCCGCCGGCCCACGGCAAGCGCCCGGCCCGCGCGCCGAACCTCTGCTCCCCTCCCTCCTCCCTTCCCGGCGGACCCGTCCGTCCGCGCTCCTCCGCCGGCCGCCTCCCGTCCGAGCTCGCCGGCTCCCTCCGCTTGCCCTCGCGCCCTCGGTTGTCTCGTTCGGGGCCTCCTGCCCCTCAGGTCGCTGCCTGCGCCCACCCACCCCTCGTCCCCGCGCCCCGTCCCCGTCCCCGTCCCCACCCTCATCCCCGCGCTGCGCTCGGTGCGTCGGTCCCGGGTCGGGGTCCCCGTTTCCCCCAGCCGAGGCTGCGTCCCCTGCGGCCGCTCACCCGCACGGCGGATCCCGCGTTCCTGGGAGCCGCGCTTTCCTCGGTCCCCGTGCACGGCGGCGAGGTCCGGGACCGAGCAGCCCGGGTGCCGGTGAGAAAGCCGCGGAGAGCTGCTTGCCGGCCTCCGCCCCGAGCGCTCGGACCCCGCGGGACTCCGCGGCCGCCTCGGAAGGTGCGGGCTCCGCCGAGAGCACAAAGGCTCACCGGGCGGCGGGACGGGCTGAGGGAGTCCTCCAAACTCACTTGCAGATGCCCCGATGGAGCTGTACTGAGTCGATGCCGAGGAAGCTGTGTTCTTAACATGCATTTGTAGGGTCCCAGGGGCAACTTTCCTAAGTTTTGTTTTGGTCAAGCAGTGGGAAATGTCCTGTGTCAACTAGGGCGTTTGCATTTGAGAAAATGCTCTGTCTGTACTTTTATACATCTTTACACTCTAGCGATCTAGAAGAATTCTTCCTAACTGCAAAAAAAAAAAAAAAAAAAAAAAAAAGGAAAGGATTTGTCAGTAATTTTAAAACATGAAACATTCCAAGGATCAATAATTTCTTCGGAAAACTCTCTTTCTAAGGATGTTTTGAGGGATATTACATCTTAATGAAATAGGCCAGTTATTACACATGGCATCGTGCGGTGCAGAGTGTGTTGCAAGCCGATCATAGTAGTGGTGGCTTTTTATGGAAAGCATAGCTGGGAAATTAAGTGCTCTGATTTTCACAGTTTTCTTTAGTCGTGCATAATGTACCTTTGTTTTTGGCGAAATATGGCCTAGGGCTACAAAATTCGATACAGTGTGTTATTTGTCTAATCTGAATTACCATTTAGAAAACCACCTTGTCCTCTCGGTCACATGATACAAGTTGATATGATCTCATTACTCCTGTGCTTGGGCCTGCCCGTCAATTTTAGTGGCACTGGTTTGTGATTTTAAATCCGAGTGTTAGTTTTGGTAGTTAAAGATCTTGATTTATGTCATGTTAGTGACTCATCACCGTTCACAGGGGCCTCGCCGCCTCGTGTGCCAGGTGCTGCCGCGTTCGGTCCAGGCAAGGCTGTCCGAGACGCCCTGTGAGATGCTTGTTCCTGAGCACCGCGCTGCCACCGCTCGTAGCCTGTGTGTAAGCGCCTCCCACATGCTCCAGTCGTTAAATAATATTTATTAAAAGGAAATCGACTTAATTTTTCCTCATAAACTTTGTAAACTGTGAGACAGCCTGATAAAGTATTTTTATTACAGTAAATGCTGATTTTATTATTTGTTTAAGAATGCAAGGCAGGTTAAGCATATAAGGCAGTTTGAAACATGGCTGTCTCATGGTCCTGCGGCACCTCCCTCCCAGCTTCCTGAGCGCCGGCCCCCTGTGCCCCCATGGCCTGCCTTAGTTGTCAGCTGTCCCTTGTGTCAGTGCTTGGGCTTCTGGTGTTCCTGCCGCAGTGCTCAGCTCACTGCAGGTAACTGCCGGCTTAGCTCTCCCTCCCTCGCTGTTGTCTCTTTGAGGCCAGAGTGTCTTTTTCCCACATGTGTTTTTGAGTTTCAGGTGCCTAGCACCATGCCTGATGGTACATGTGGAGGAAAATCCTGCACAGACAGTGGATTCTCTTTTCAGTCTAACCTGTGAGGCTGCTTCTTGGTAACTGCAGTGGGACAAGGAAGCTACGTGAGGGCGGACAACAGCAGAGCACAGATTCGGGAATGAAAGAGCTGTAGAGTCTTGTCCATGATGAAAGAGGAAGAGGCGGAGCTTCGAAAACCTTGCGCGGAAATAGTGAAGCCACGCTGGCTTTGGAATTGAGTCCTCGAGCTTTTCTCATTGCACTGCAGTAGCTCTTTCACTGGCCTCAGCCTCGCTTTCTTTCAGTCCATTGGGCTAATCTGTCTGTAATTAGAAGTTAGCAACCAAAGTGTAAGCTCCACATTTATTTTCTTGCCTACCAGTTGAAGTCATGAACGTTTTTAATTTGCAATACCTGATAATCACTTACATTACATGCACTTGTAGATAATATTTAGTTTTCAGAGCATGGACTTCTGAGTTGCTTTTGGGTGGTAGGTGTTGTTCTGGGTGCAAAGTTAGGCACAAGAATTATTTCTAAGATTTATGCTCACTAGACTTCCATTTTGACCTCTATAACTTTCGGTATGTGTTAAAGGCGGAAAGAACAAAAAGAGTTGGGACCAGATTAATGACTTCTTTTGAGTTTTTTTTAGCTATTAATGGTTTAATTTGAGAGCAGGGACAAATTTATCTATTTTACACCTGTGCTCCCCATACACTTCTCATTGGTAAAAGAAGACACAGCTATTTTACTTGGTGATTTTCTAGCGTCCTTTCTAGTTCTTTAACTTCATAGTCAAGATAGTTTTTAGTTTTTCAATATGAATATTTGGAGGACGGTTAATGAGAACATTAAGAGTGAAAGGGAACTGATTTTTCCTGAGAGATAGTAATTTTGGGCTTCCATAAGCTGGCTTTGATGTGGTGACAGAAACTGAGGTAGGCGTGTTGGGATGTAAATAGGAATTCAGGGAAGAGAGGGCCTAGGACTAGAGGTGTAGATTTAAAAGACATTTCTGTTGAATTAATGTTGAGGGAAAATAAAATTATTTAGGGGTGGAGTCTCGAGAGAGAAAAATATGTATATAAAGACTTCAGAGCAGACCGGGGACATTTTGAGGTTATTTCAGTGTTCTTTAAAGTTTATCTGTGGTAACAAGAGAAAAGAGGATGACACGTAGTTTACATCAGGCAGCATGTTGTTTCGATGATTCCCAAGCTGTATACTAATTTTTACTACAGTGCTTGCAGTGTTCCTCTGCCTGGCAGCACTACATGCCATGGGAAGGCTGCACCCATGAGGCGTGAGGTCCTCGCTGTCACCAAACTTATGTTCTAGAGTGCAAACTGTGGATGAGAAGAGGCATGTCCCATCGTGAACACTGTCAGTAGGAAAATCAGAGAAGGTTACCCAAGAGCGAGTGCAGGGCTTACTCTGTGGGATGGGCGAGGAACCTTTCTCTAAGGACGCGCCTGTGGAGAGGAAAACCAGCCTTCTGGAGACTGGGGAGGACTCAGAGGCAGACGAAGCTGGGCACACACTGTCCAGGGTGGCTGGACTAAGCAGTTAGGGGAAATGGCAGGAATAGGACAGAGAGAGAGATAGGGACAGAGAGAACCTGAGACAGAGACAGAGACAGAGCGATCCAGGGCCAGGGTCTGAAGCATGCGTTTCACTCTAGGTACATTTTATTGAGTGGCCTAGTGGATTTTAAGCAGATGTGAACAATGTAACGTCACATGTCTGTGGTGTGAGCAAGAGTCTGAAGCGGGACCGTGTGGGGGCCATGGGAGGCTGTGTGGATGATGTGGCCAAGTTGGTCAAGGGTGGAGCCAGGAGAGATTGATCACTGTCTTTGCCACTTTGTGAAAGGATCACTGAGTGAGTCATCCTGTATGCCTTGATGTTCAGTGCGGCAGTTCTCTGGTTCAGTGCTTGCTTTTAAATGTCAGCCCTGAGCGCCTTCTTACTGTTCCCAGACATGACCTTCTATCCTCCCCACTTCTCCTGGGCTGCAAGCCTCTTGCTGCAATCCACAGCAGCTCCTGGGAAGCGTTGTCCTGAGTTCGTAGGGCGAGAGAGGTCTCTGGACCAAACTGGTGCTTGAGTCTTTCTGCCTGAAGAGGTAGATTTAAGGAAAATCCCCTGCCACTGTATATAGACCACTGTGGCTAAACAGGAACAGCTGAACAGTAGTAGCTTGATATAAGAAAAAGAACTGATGGTAATTTTATGCCTTGTAAAGGTGGTTGAAAAGTGTGAAAGTTAGATAAAACTCCCTGATTTCAATCAAGAGATTAATTGAGCACCATCATCATGGACTTTCTAAGAATCATTGTGGATTCATTAGTTATCAAATTAATGAGTGACAGAAGCTTCTGAACTTGTTTAAGTCCGTATCTATCTAACATATCCCTCTAGCTGGAGAGTAGACTCGATCCAGCACCTCTTCATGTTAGGTAAGGTCTGTGTCCGGGTGGTCTGCCCAGAGAAGGAAAGAAGCAGGGTGGGCAGGAACCTCCGACCAGTGTGAGCGCCGTGTAGCCTCAGCTTTGGTAGCTGGATGCTTCCTGAGAGACATCACTGTGCAGTCTGCATCGTCCAACCAGGTGGGCCCGGCTCCTGGTCAAGAGTGAGTGCAGCACCCATAGTCAGTAGACAGTTGTTGAATGCTGCTGGGTGTTTAGTTCAACTGATTTTCTTTTTCTTGGCTTCCAACAAGTATATGACTGCAGCTTTAGAAGGTATTATGTAAAATGTTCAGAAATGATTTTATGGAGATTAAAGAAAAAATACAGTCCAAAATATATCTTTATGACATTTTTTGACTGGCTGTCTTGAGAGAAACATTTAAGCTATTTTTATAGCATTTAGAGAGACATGGACTTGAACAAGTTCAGAAACAACTGTCCCTTGTTAATTTTTTTTTTTTTTTTTTCCGGTGGTACCAGGGATTGAACTCAGGACCTTGTGCTTGCCAGGCAAGCACTTATTCCACTGAGCTATATCCCCAGCCCCTCGTCCCTTGTTAATTTGATGACTGATGAACCCACAGTGATTCCTAGGAAGACCGTGATGGCGGTGCCTTTGTCTAAATTAATCTCTTATCTGAAATTGGGAGTTTTATCTAACTTTCACACTTTACAACCATCTTTAAAAGGCACTAAACTATCATGAGTTCTTTTTCTGGAAATAAACTACTGTTCAGTTGTGCAGTGCATGTTTACCCACAATAGTCCGTACAGTGATGGATCTTCAAGATGTCGTGCCATGCTCAAATGGGCTTGCAAGCCATATGCAACTCCGTATACATTATACATTTATAGCAGTTCTTTCCCACAGTATCTTTTGATCCTTTTCAGCTAGCCCAGAATCCCTCCGTGTCTTTACAGTCTCTCTTTCTGGTCTACCCCATTCTCCTGGAACTCTGTCATTCCCGTTGGCTTCTGTGTCAGGTGTCTTCTGCTTGCCTCCTCAGGTCTGCTCTGAGCCCTTCTACCTCATGCTCTGCCCAGAAGGAGCACCTGGATGAGCTGCCCTGGTTTTCAGAAGACTCTGGGGAGCCGGGCTGGAGAGTCAGAGCGCCGTAGAGAGTGAAGGTATTTATTGTCTTTGCTCCTTTGCTGCTGGTTCCTGACCTTGTGCAGCCTTAGTCTTTGCACTGGAAGACCCCGTCCCCGCTTCTCCCAAGGTGGCCTCCGTAACACTCTTTCCGGCCGCAGTACTCTCTGGAAGGCTGCTTTGCTAACTCAGATTGACTGAATTGCCCTTGGGATTCTTCGTTTTTGTTTTTTTTTTTTTGTCTTTTTGAGACAAGGTCTCGCTATGCAGTTCATGCTGGCCTTGAGCTCACTTTGTAGCTCAGGCTGGTCTTGAGCTTGCAACGATCCTCTTGCCTCAGCCTCCTGAGTGCTGGGATTACAGGTGTGCACCACCAAGCCTGGCTCCCTTGGGATTCTTTTACAGTCCTTCTCACACCTTATTAATGTTTTGGTTGTAAACAAGCCCTCATCGAAGTATCAGGAGCTGCGTCAGCTACCGCCCCATTTCTGTTGCTTCACACTCTGAAACCTCTTCCTTTGTGGTCTTGTTGGGTTGATGAGAGCAGTCAGCCTCCCTGTACTCTGTTGGACGTCTGCTTTCCATCCTAAATTGAGTGATTCTCTCTGAGACCATGGCCTGTGAATATAAGTTGTTATTATGTAAATATTTACTGTCATTCAGTTTATTGATTTGATATTTTTACTTGATGGTCCACATACCTTCTACTTTGTGTGCATATACATAATATATACTATATTTTATATACTTTTTTTTTTTTTTGAGACAGTCTCACTTGTAGCTTAGGCTGGCTTTGAACTGGCTAGCCCCAGCTAGCATCAGACTTGAGGTGATCCTCCTGTCTCAACCTCTCTCGTCTTGGGACTACAGATACCCGCTCTCTCTTCCATGCCTATTTTTAGTCCATGGTTAGGGCCAGGCACTGTGTTAGGCATTGTGCATAGAAAAAATGCAGATTTTTGTTCTTATTTCAGATGTAGATTGGGGAGGGGAGATTGGAAATAAACAACCATGTGTGATGTTTGCAAATCAGGTTTGTGCTTAGGGCTACAAGGAACTGAGAAGGGGGAAAGCAGTGCAGTGGAGGGACGTCATTGTGTGACCTCCTTGTGTGACATCATGGTGTGATGTTCCACGCAGCTCCAGGTAGGGGCACACCCCAGAGCTCTCATTAACTGCATCTGTTATCAGGGCCTTAATGTGTAAATTTCACTTTCCCCAAATACACATATAACAAAGCTTAACAGGAATATTAGAAATAAATTGCTTTATATCATTATCTAAAGTTTATGTACATATATATATTAAGAACTTTCTTGTGAATATGTATTTTTAAACAATGAAAAAGTCATATGTTGTTATTTATTTTTCATTAACCATGGGTTGGTACAACCATGAGACATCAATGCATTTTGAAACATTTGATGAATAATCTGATAATTAAAGAGCACAAAGTTCTTCATTTTTTTACTGGTTGTATTTATTAGGGTTTTTAAAAATTTTGCTAGGCCTGAAGAAGCAAATTACAATGGTCAATAATGTCACCATACATACAAGCTTTGGAAACGAGGACACTTCTGAGTCAGAGAAACTGCATAGTCTTTTAGAACTTTTTTTTGGTCTTTTTGGGACAGGGTTTTGCTGTGCAGTTCAGGCTGGTCTTGAACTCACAGCAATACTCCTGCCTCTGCCTCCTGAGTTCTGGGATTACAGGTATGTACCACTGAGCCCAGCTAGATCTTTATTCCATCCAAATTCTTAAAATTATGATGTTTAATAAAATGAGTTTATTGACAATAAGGAAAGCAATTTAGTCTAATTTCTTGTTTGCTAATTATAGTCCAGATTTTCATAGGCCCGGCTTAACATCATTTTTAGTTATTTCTACTTTCTTAAGGATTAAGTGAAATATTGGGGTTTGAGGTAATAAGGGCTGTTTGACCAGTCCAGATAAGGCATTTACATAGAGCAGTACGTTTTTAGCTGAGTGCCTTTGACTGTAGCTGTGCGGGTGCAGCCATGCATCCACGGGCAGCAGTTTAGCCTCTGGTTACGGTGGGCTCTGGAGTTTGGCTTTGCATCTGGTCTCACCACTTTATAGCCCTGAGACGTGAGCCAGCCACAGACCCTGCTATGCTTCTGCCTTATCATCTGTAAAAGGGGAATCAACAACAGTATTTACTTCACAGGGCTGTGTGAAAATTGTGGTAGTATTTATAAGGTGTTGAGCAAAACGACAGGCACAGGGTAAGCTTGCAGAAGTGAGCAGTGAGCAAGTACATGAACGATCCAGGAAATCTGAGGACTGTTGATACTTTTAAACTGTAGACTTTTCTGAGCTTTTATTCCACTGTGTATTTGACAGGCCTCCAAAGGGGTATTTGCCTGTGGAATGTGTATCTTTCCTTGTATATACCATTAGACCGAGGTTTATCTGAGCACTCCTTGGGGGAAATGTGCACGTATGACAGGTGACCAAACATTTTCACCAGCGTGTGCTGAAAGGAAGAGGTCCTTATCACTGCTAGGCCTCGTTCTTACGCCTCTTGCACTTGGTATAGAGTAGGTCCGCACTTTCCGTTTTTCTTAAATGATTTTAAGGCAGAAATGAATGTTTTTCTTTTTTACTTAGAGAAAGACATCCATCCAATATACATCTATGCATCTGGGGCCATGCAGCTCCCTCAGCACAACATTCACAGTGTATAATTTCTTAAAAAGCTGCTTACTATTTTTCTCTTATTGTAAGGAATACATACTCATTGAAGGAAACGTCAGGAACTGTAAAAATAGAAGCACTTTTACAACAAAACAAAAAGAGCCAACATTACATTTTGCGGTATTTTTTCTCTATAAAATTTGGAGCATAATATAATGTGGTTTGGGGTCCTTTCTTTTTCACTTGACTTTATTTATATAATATTCTCAATCCAAGACATGCAGCAATTTCTGGTCTTCGTGTGATTAGTAATCTACATTTCAAAGGAGCTAGCTTCCTTACTTAGGAACTTCTGAAGCCAGAGACACTATGAAAATAAAATGGTGTATCTAGAATGAGCTTCTCCTTCATTTTAAGTATCCTTAGAAATTGGAACCACCTGGTAAGTGGTTGGCAGTTCTTTTTAAAAGACCTGGTGTAGGTGACCTCAGGTTGCTTCATTTTTATGAGTCATTCCAGTGTGCAAGCCAGCAGCCAGATGGACTAAGAAGAATCCATGACCGGGCTGTTTGAAAGCGTTACTTAACTGGGGCAGCTAGGATGTACTTATGTAATGTTGAGATTAACTAGGAAAATTATTCAGAGAAACCTGGGTTTTTCCAAAATAAATTTAACTGCTCTTTATGTTTTAAATGATAAATCATGTTCCCTCCATTCTATGTTTGAGGCAGGATTCTACTAATACTCTACTGGGAGCAATAAACATGGTCTCTAAATGTTTTATCCTATGATTTATAGGAGAAAGTTATATTGAATTTATATGACAGTGCATAATATAAAGACTTTAGACATTCTGATTGTTATGGGTTTTTGCTTTGTGTGTTTCACCACTGGTGGCTGCTGTGTAGTTAAATATACTTGCTCCATAGTCAGAAGTCTTTATCCAACAATTGTGCGGCTTCACCTCGCTCAAGATTAAATCAACCACTTCTTTAAATACTTATCTATAACATCTGTAGCAAATGAAAATATTGTAACCCTCTCTAAAAAGGAAAACCATACTACATTGTTTAATTGAATTAAATGAGCTTTTTGAGGGGAATTCACCTAGGAGCTGTTTCTGGAACCAATTTGGAAAATGATCTTGGTATTCTGTTGCATTTAAGTTTGATTATGTTTTTCTTAGGAATTCTCAGTGGACCTGGTTCACTCCTTGCTTCAGTCATCAAACTCTTGCAATTTTTTAGGCAAATTAGGCATTTCCTACTTCACAATTATGCATATCTGTAGAAATGGATGCTTCCTCTTCAGATATAGATGTTATAAACTCTTAATTCTATGACACAGTAAAATAATCTGAATATTTATATTTTAGCATCCAGTGGCGTAGGTTAAAGCTGAAATAAACAACCATATATAAATTAAGTTCCTCCGAAAAATGTCTCATAGATGTAACTTGTGGCACGTTTACTGCTGAAAGCGAGTGCTAGTGTTGGCAAAAACAGTATATCATGGAGACCTTGTCCACTGCTCTGTGACTTGCTCTGTGTTTCAGGCCCAGAAGGACTTGGTGCACCACATTTCCTGCACTCTTTTAATTGCCATCTGTTGTTTTAGGAAGTCATGAAGAAATGTAAAATCGCTTTGAAAAAACACTATTTTCAAGTTTTTAAGTGTAAATTTACCCATTCTGATCAACAGCATGGGATATATTTTGTGTACTTGGTGTAGGGACTATGGATTACTTTCGTAAGTAATTCAGATTTAGCAAAGATAAAGCTGACCATCTCCTTTTAAGAAATCTCTGTTGTATTTACTACAATCTGAATGTAGAATTGCAGCTGGTTTTCTTGAAGTCCTGGAATGCAGAGCGCTCGTTTGTACTCGTGCGCTGTCTACCCCTCCTCCCCCGCCGTTCCTCTTTTTCTCTCTCTCACTTTTGCGCTACAGTTGAAAACATTATTTTCTGAGTGCCCTTTCTGAGCCAGAAGGTTAAAACACACTAATTTCTGTCCTCAAAACCCCGAATATTTCTTTACTAGCTGCGGAATATTTCTTTACCACCATGTGACTAGAGTACTTTGGAATATTGATTTGCCACTTTATAGACATAATCTTAAAATATTCTAATAATGTTCTAAACTAGTAACAGCAAGATACACTTCAGTTTTGTTATGAAATCACTTACTTTATTATATAATTTCACTCAAAATGTTTTTGTAAAATGTTCACGTTTTAAATATCTAAAGAAACTATGTTCCTCTGGCCAAAAAAGCTTACAATAGCATGGACATATATTATAAAAATATTTTGTAGATATTATGTAGGTCTATATAATTTTCATTCTTGTACAGAATCTTTTTGATATATAAAAGTCTCTAATTACTTAAGTTTTCTTCAAAACCCATGTAGCTTCTCTCTTATTTGAAATTTCATGCATTTATACATGTGCTTTGAAAGTTGTTATTATGCGTTCTTAAACATTTTTTAAAACTTGGTAGCAGGTATCTTGGTTTAACATGAGGCTATAAATAGTTTTTTGGCTTACATCTCCTAAACCTGGGAGGTATAATGCAATTCAACAACAATATTTTACATCTTTAGTTTGTGAATTATGTCTTTCTTACAAATGGAGTTGTTAAATATTTATGCTATATGAATGAATTTGATGCTACTGTAAATCAAAGTGTCAAAGAGATAATTGAATCTTGCTCTTTAGGAAATGACAGATTATAAAAAATACTACAAAACATAAATAAACTGAATGCGGAACAGAAAACGAGAAGCTGTTGAGAGCGTCTATGAAGGTCAGGTTGATTCCGTCTGTTATTCTTTCTTTAGGTGGTCCTCTTAGGGAAGGCTAGTAGGGTTCGTGGTCTGTGATTTCACTTCTAAAAGTTAATATTACCTTCTCTGCATATCTTAGTTTCCCTCAGTCTAAACCACAGTCGTGATTAATGAAACTTTGTGTCCTGTTGTGGGGATGGATGAGTATTTTGTAGCTTGTTCCATTTCTTGACCTTGTGTTCTGCTGTTTACCCGGGTGGATATTCTGGTTGAAGTGCGGCAGGCTTCCCTGCATTTGTCCTCTCTGTACTGCCTGGCTTCGCACAGTGTGCGTAGTCTCACGACCGTGCTCCCTGTTTTTCCCATGTGGCTGTGCTGTGTTCCACTGGATCATTTTGTTTTTACTTGCTTGGATTTTCATTAGTTTCTAAATTTTGTTTTTCTTATTTTGGTAAAAGCAGGGTCATAATTTTTTCATGCAACAACAGATGTTTTTGGTGGGCTAGGTTATATCAGATCAGAGCTACGTGTAGTTTTTCAGGTAGAGATAAACTCTGTCCCCCTCCTGCCCTCAGTGCTGAGGGTTAAAACTCAGGCTTTGCGTGGGCCAGGTGCGCTGAGCTGCACCCTAGCCTGAACTCTGGTTTGAAATGAGGCAAGAATCATGTTTTCTATTCATAAGCAATGTGCATGCCATTGTTTGCTTCTTTGGCTGCAGGAACATATTAATGCAATATCCCAGAAGTGACTTTTGATCCCTTTTCTTATAACTGAGGCTTATTATCTTGAAGTAGAATAACTCTAGGTTTCCATTTTGAGGCTTATTTTATATTTTCCTCCTAGTAACTCAAAGTTTTGGTAGGTTATCCCACTGACTTGACAGTTCACATATTAGAAAAACTTAGTATCATTTGCAGACCTGGCAAATGTAATCTACATTTCTTCTACATCCATTATAAAAATATTAGATATTATGACCACTTGCGGCACCTTCCCTATTTCTACTTTTTCTGCCAAATAATGCTTTTAAAACGGTCATTGTTTCTCCAAAAGTTTCATCTAATCCCATGACTCAATTCTTCTTCATAACTTGCAATAGTACCTTTTCAAAGGCTTTTGTTTTTTTTTTAAATGAGTGGATTATATTGCCTAGTTTCTCATTTGAGGCTCTACAATTTTTAATTTGACAAAAAGCGAGTACTCCTGAAAAAAATATAGTTCTCGTGCCACAATAATGTGTGTTGAATTCTTCAGTGACCTCATGATTAGCATATGGAGATCTCACAACTTTGCCAAGTGGTTTAGAAGTAATTATAACACTAAATTAGGGGAACTTGAAAGACCGTGGACAAAAAAGGTGAAATTTGGAAATAATACAGATGTTTGAAACGCAGTTGCATATAAGCAGCAGGAGCAACAGCAAAGGCCCGGAGTTTGTCTGCAGTGTGTTGAGCCCTCCACATTGCAGACCTTAGTTGTTGTCTTCTTGGTTTACTGGTGAAGGAGGTGCTTGGTGTGTGGTAGGCAGGATTCTCAGAGAGGAGCCTTGGTGCCCACAGAGGGTCCTGTGAGAGCCAGAGGCTGATTGGTTTCTGGTGGTGCACAGGTCGCTGACACTCAGCCCTGAGGTTTGAGGGCTTGGGGAGTGTCCGAGAGCAAAGGAGAGCCACGTGCTGTCACAGCCTGGGAGAGGAGAGGGTCATCACAAGTGCTGGAGCGGTTAGAGTGCAAGAAAGGCTGATAATTAAGAAGTGCTCTAGGAGACTTAGGTTATTGATAATATCCTGCCAAGATGATGGATCAAGAGGTAGATTTATTTTATCTTATTTTATTTATTTTTTATTTTTTCTGTCTTTTTGAGACAGGGTCTCTCTATGCAGTTCAGGCTGGCCTTGAGCTCACTTTGTAGCCGAGGCTGGTCTCGAACTTGCAACAATCCTCCCGCCTCAGCCTCCCAAGTGCTGGGATTACAGGTCTATGCCACCACGCCTGGCAGAGGTAGTGTTTAAAATTTTTGGAAAAATGTATTTTGAACTTTACATGCTGTGATCTCCCTTCCTCCTTCACTAATTTCTATACAGAAAATACTGGTAGTGGAGTTTTAAAAAAGCCGTATCTTTACCACAACTTTATTGAAGCTCACTTTCCCATTTGACTCACTTGTGTGGTTTATTTTGGGATAGGTAGATATGAGGGACATTAAATGTGGGTTAACTACAGTATTTTCATGACTTTGGGAAATCATATCATATTGTTGAGAAAATTTAAATGGATGTGAGATAAAAGGAGTCACTAACAATTTTTCAGTTTATCTGAAGTAACATTTTAAAACTTAAGTTAATTGGAAGGAAGAACTGGAACATATCCCTAATTGTCTGGCTCAACAAAGTGTTGACATGAAATTGCGAAGAAGGGGCATAAGGTATGTACGGAAAACACAACAAAAAGTTTTCAGGAGTGTTCTTCCATCTGGAAACTCACAGATTTCCTCCAGCATTTCAGTGATGCTGCCTCATCTTCTGTAACAGGTGATCAGAGTGTGCTAGAGTAGCGGGACTGAAGCAGTTGTCACTGCAGCAGCCTGCCTCGCTGCTGTCACCATCTGCCAGGCTCAGGTCACTTCATACCTTTGTGTCGTGTCCAGAGATAAACCTTGTCTTTGTTGTAAGCATAATGCTAGTTTTTCTTCCCTTGTGGAGCAAAATGCAGTGCTGTGAATTGTTCCGGCTGTCGTGTTCAGCAGAGGCAGCATTATTGAATGAAATCAAATCTCCCTTTTCCAGAATAGCCAGGTGAAACACACATTTTACTTGGAGCCATAGTGTGTGGCGGAAGGAAGGTTTAAAACAGATATGTGCACTAAATGTAAAATGGTGCTTTTGCTTTTAAAAACCAGAATACTTAAAATGTTTATTAGAGATAGTATGTACCTGTCAAATCAAAACATTTTTGCTAGGCCAGTAATCACCCTTTGATTTTCCAAAGAAATATAAACATTGTAAAAACATACTATGTTTTAATATAATTTGTAACAAATAGAAAGCTTCCTTACTAACTCCTTATGTTCCAAAATACAATTTTTCCATTATGGAAAATCATATTTATGTTGAACATAAATAATCAGATATTGGCTCCACTAATGATCCAGCTTACTTTAAAATCATGTTACTGGGTTTAACGATGAGACCTCTGTTCTGTGACCTTGTGTATTCTGAAGGCTTGTTATGCTTGTCAAGGGTACTTCCTTTTATTTGTTTTAATTTTACCTGCCATGTAAATCATTGAATGACCCTACGTAATCTTATTATGAAGCCATATAATAAGGAAGGGCTAGTTGATTATTTTTTCTTTAACTTTCATAATCTTATATACTTCAAATCTTCTTTGTGTTCTCATTTCTCAGGTCAGTTCTTTTGTAATTTCTCATCATAGTAATGGATGAGATAGGGTATTATGTTTCAATGCATTTATTGTTCTTATTTTAGCTTTTTACTTCTGTCCTCTCTTTCAAGGGAGGAAATCAAGGCATACAGGGCATATGACTGGGAGGCAGGAAAGGTCATAATTAGTTCTGGAGTTTCTGGTTGATTGCTTAAGCATAAGACTGGTTAAGCTCTCTTAGGTCCTTCTGAGTCTGAAACGCCATGGTTTTGTAACCTAAAGGGGAAATACTATCTCGGTTTATGTACAGTAGAGTTACTGTATAATAGCTCTTTCATTTTTTCATCTTTGTATCTTTTTTCCTTCCAGTGATTTTTGAAATTTCAGGACAGCAGCGGGTGTTCATGACAGAAGTCCCTAGGAAACCATCAACTCTAAGATTTTGTACCTATTTACATAACAAGCTAGTATTTCTAAATCAGATAATTGTGCTGTGTAGGATTTACATGTTTGCATAGCTAAGGTCTTCTGCTTGGGGGTGGCGAATAATTTTGGTTATTAGAAATAATTCTGTCACAGTGCTGTACTCCTTTCTTGTAGTTATTTTCTAAAAACTTCAAAGCAGTCATTGAAAAGATTTTTTTTTCAGAAGTCAGGCTTGGTTTCATGTTATCCTGCATTGGATTATAATGACTAATTTTATGAGGGAAAAATATACAGAACTTGCTAGCGATATAATAAATTAGTTTCTGTAATTGTAACTTTTCGCTAACCATTAAGGGATAATTTTTGCAGGGCCTTATTACGCATCTTTGTTCCTTTGACTTCCACCCATACTGTTCATTTGCAGCACTTCTTAATGTAGGGGCGAAGACTGAACTACATTTCAGTGTTGTGCCTGGAGGTTGAATGCCTTATTTACAAGTTAATGTCCATTCTCTTCTTTGCCTAAAACACTCATTTTATATTGCCCTGGGACTGGCTAAATTGTGCAGATTTCTTTAAAATGACTTATTTTCAAGTTGATTTGTGATTTTTGTCTTAAGAGACCATGTTTTTGTGCAGCAGTCAACTTTTTTTTGATATGTGTGGGTATTTCAGTGGTGTTTCCTAGATTATCCATATCAAATTTTGAAACCAATCGTGTTTCTGGGCAGCCTTCCCTGTGGTATGTCAGCGTGTACTAAGAGGAAAATTATACTTATTGGTCTAACTAATACGTAATTGAGAAAAAAAATCAACAAAGTCCCTAAAAATCCACTGTGGCGCATTTGCTCTTAGTATAAAACAGGAAGCCACCACTAAATATTTGCTTGTTTTGCATGCATGGTTTACCACAGGGAAGAAAATTGGAGGTGTTAATACTAAGGATGTTTTTGTCCAGAGCGAATGGGTAGTAGTTCATGATATTAAAACTCTTGAATTTGAAATGACGAAATGTGAAACAGTGTAATGTAAATTCCTTTGATATGGACTCTTCTTGGAAATTGAATTGAAAATGAATGAAATAATCTGATAAATGAGAAAATATTTTGTTAATCACATTGTACTTTTCTCAGTCCCTCCCTCTTTATCCTGCCCCTCATCCATTCTGATGCATGCTGCCTCATCCCTCCCATCCTTATGGCTCTGACTGCGTGGACTTTTGGAAGCTATCTTCTAGTTTCTGCTTCTTTCATAGTATAGAGTCAGATGCCAAGGTGCTTGGTCAGTGTTGATGGACTGACTTTCCTGTAGTTTCAATTTTGATTCCCATGTAATTGTGGAAATTTTAATTTTGAAAATAGACAAAGAGGCTTGAGAATTAAAAAGAAATATATCATTGATTGTGTTTGTTTTGAAAATACATTCTAGGATGTGAAGTAGTAAAAATATCTTTTTCATTTTGACTAATGTTCCACTGGACTTGAAGCAGATGTGTGGGCTTGTGTTCAGGCCCTGCTGCTCAGTATGTGTGAGGAGGTCGTGGCGAGTCAGTGAAGGACCAGAACTCCACCTCAGACAGAGTAACCATCCAGGGACTGTTAACCTTGTCCTCTATTTCAGATATCGTTATGTGCCACTGAGGCTTGGCCTGCTTCATCAGGCTCCTTACATGAGATTCTTCTACTACATGAGGATGAGGACACTTTACAAATTTAATTGGTCAATTTTAATGAGGAATTATTTCCTTATAAAGTGTTTTCAACTGAAAATATTTTTAAGTTGTAAATGTTCATATTAAAATTAGGTATCTAATTAGAAATGAGGATCTATTTAGAAACAGGGTTTTTCTTTCCTTTGTTACTCATTTGGGGATCATTTCCATTTCTATTTAAAATGCTTGCTCCAAAAGAAAAAATCCATCTTCTGAAATAAGAGGATAAAGTGTATATTTTTATTATTTTGAGTGATGAGACCTGTGAAAAGTCCGGGTTAACTTTAGCAGTCCTGGGCCTTGAAGAGATGTTAATGTCAAGCAAGTGCTTGATCGCACGACATGATCAGTTTACAGTGCTGCAGAACCTTAATTAAAATTTTATTAAACTGTGTCAACCATGATCCAGTTTGGATTTGAGTGTAGATAGACATCTGTTTCAAATATTATTACTACAGCTAGAAATTAATAACCTTGTTTCTTTGAAATCTGAACATGTCCCTTTTGAAACTTGTTTTTGTCTCCAAGTTCCTTCAAATCAAAATAATTGTGAGATGTAGGTTACTTAAAAAAATCTCCTTAATAGTTTTCTATCTGTATGAAATGAAAACAAGTCTTTGGAACTATTATATATATAGTGTTATTTTGCTCACTTAAGTTGTAAGAGCAAAAATGTGTCTTTTATTTCCTTTCTTTGCCTCAGTAACATTAGAAAGTGCTCTTTCGCTACTTGTGTTTACTTTTTGTTCTGCAAAGGAATCTTTGACATATTCCACTCAGAATTATTTAATGCTACCTAGGAAAAAAATCAGAATGTAAAATTTTGTATTAAATTATGCTTAGCAAAGTGGTACAAAACAAAACTTATGATACCCTGAACTCCAGCATACATTCGTTTATTCCACTGCTGTGTCTTGGTTCTGCAAGACCGGATTTTGAAATGAGCACACGTTCAATGAGAACTTTGTAAAAACCAGGCAGAAGCCAGAGAGGAAAACAAAAACCACCTGGACTTGCCCCAGGTGGAGTCTGTTCTTAGATTTTGATGTCTGTCCTTCATGCATTATTTTCAGGTACCTCCTGGATTATGTTATCTTTGCTTGATGTATCACTGCTTCTTCAAATGTTTTATTGACTGGAAAATACTATTTAGATACTTTCCCTGTTTTTGTCACAAATAATGCTGTAGCAACATCTTTATAAATAGGCCTTCAGTATTCATATGAAGTGTTTCATATTGCTTTCCAGTGAAGTTATTCTAATTTATAACTCTACCATCGGGGTATCTATTTAATTTTATACATTTCTGGGTAAATGTGTTAAGAAGAACTTAGTTATAGCTATGAACTAAAACTCAGGGAGAGCAAAAATCAGAATATAAAAATTAAACTACTTTTGAATAAGTTAGAATTTTATATTATTGTTTGAAAAGGACAGTGAAAGGGATTTTTTTATTACTTTTCATATGTATTTTCATTAAATTTATAAAAGAAATGCAACTCAACCTCACTGGTTTTTCTGAGGTTATGGCTGAGTTTTAATATAAGAATAATAGTGATTAGGGGGAAAAACCCTGTTAATTGAGACAAAGTTCTTGAAGGCAATGGTAAAAATGGTCATAGGAAAAAATTAAATTTTCTTGATGTGCAAATTCAGGTTTAAGGTATCTTTGTGTTTTGTAGAAAGGCCCTAAATTGTAGTAGAGATGGGGCTAGAAAATAGGTTGTCTGTTTTCTTTTTAAAAAAAGTTTTAAAATAAACTTTTAAACTTTAAATTTTAAATTTTAAAACTTTAGGTTTTAAATTACACTTTAAGGGGTACATGAAATGTTTGTACATTTTGAAGAATAATACACCGAATGCTTATACATACACTTGTCAGGCTCTAAGACGGACCCCGCATCCTTTACTGCGTTCCTCAGTTGCGCTTTGTTGCTTTCCTTCCTGAGTGAATCTTAACCTGGGTTTTGTGTATCTTACTTTACAAAGTAGTTTCTTTTTTTTTTTTTTTTGCGGTACTGGGGATCGAACTCAGGACCCTGCGCTTGCTTTATTCCACTGAGCTATATCCCCAGCCCTACAAAGTAGTTTCTTCATATCTGTGCATGTACAGAAGCGGTGTACTTCTGAGTTTTACAAAAGTGTCTGTGGGTTTTCTTCTCTCAAACTTAAGCACTTACTTTTCTTAAATTATTTCCTGATGTCTGAGGGTGCGTTTACCTTATTTTCACTGCCTTGTGGCTTTTTCTTAGGAACTAGACCTCTGTTTTGTTTCCCATTCTCTTTTTGATCGGTTATTTCTATATTTTTGATCTAATAAAGAATAGCGCCATCACCTCCTTGCATTGTCTCTTGGCGTGCAGGTACAGGCGGCTTTGCTGTGTCCTGCCTAGGATGAGTTTTCTTGGTCACAGAAATCACACATTCAGATCTATAAGGCAAGGTCACCTTAGTTTTCCAAAGTAGCTCACATTCCCACCAGCAGCACTTGATAATCCTTATTGCCATTTATTTTAATGTTTGATTTTGTCAAACCTGTTAAATATTTGCTAATATCCAGGCTTAAAATAATATTTTTGGCATTATAATTTATATTTTCTTTAATAATGGTGAACTTGACTATTTTCATTGATTTTTTTTTAAGTTTTAATGTCAGATTTAAAAATTTTTTTCGGGTACATGTGCATGTATATTTATGTATAAATTTTGTTCTGTCAGTCTACTTTTCTGTTCTTGTAGTGATACTAGACTACCTTCATTATCAGTTCTATTGTGAGTCTTGACACTAGGCCACTTGACACAGCTTTTTCGCATTTAAGGTCTTGCCTCTGGGTCCTTTCTCCTCTATAAATTTATTGTAAGATAAATATTACAATAAAGTATTTATTGAAGATATGGTGAATTTAAAAAATGAATTTGAGATTATTATCTGCATGATATTATGTCTTTTTATTAAGAGATATGTTTGCTTGTTTATTTTCTTAGCATTTCACTTAAGCTTTGAAATATTTTACATAGAGGCCTGGCATATATTTTGTTACAGTTTTTGATAGGTATCTTTTTTGCTTGTGTAAGTAACATAAGTTTTATATTATGCTTTCTAATTTTTTATTGAATACAAATTCACTTTTTTTTTGTCCTATACGGTGGTCCTATATCCAACCACCTGGAAAGATTTTACTGTTAATTCTAATTAAATTTATTTAGATTATGAGAGACTTTCTGGAAGACAGTTTATTTGTGAATTCCGGTTGTTTCTTCCTTCCTACTCCTTGGTATTTTTTTTTGTTTTAGTTTGCTAAGTAGTTTGTAATATAGAAATAGTGATAAAAATTCTATTTTTCTTTTTCTTATAGGGACTAATTGTAACATGCAGTTAAGGATGATAATTGATCTAGATTTTACATGTACACCTATAAAGTTGAAGTTTTCTTATATTTGTAATGTGCTATGTTAGTTTTGAATTCATCATAAATGAGGATCGAGTTTTATCTGTTTTCTGCATCTTTAAGAGCATGACAGTTTTCTCCCTGTAATCTCTTCGGATGATGGATTATATTTATTTATTTTATAATGTGAACTGTTCCTGTGTTCTTAGGGTAGACTTGATAGAGTGTGTATTTAATTATAGACTGCTAAGATTTGGTTTGCTAATTTCAGTTAGGATTTTTTGCATCCATGTTCATGAATGAAATTAGTGTTTCTTTCAAATCAGTTTATTCCACCCAATAGCACTAGCTATAGGCAGACACTAAACTAATTTCACTGTACATTTGCCTATTCTAGAGAATCTGTATAATGGGGTCATAAAGTATCTTATGTGGCTGGTTTCTTTCAGTTAGTATGTTGTCAGTGTCCATATTATAGCATTGCCAGTAATTGACTTTCATTGCTAGTAATATTTCTTACATTTGTCCTCTCATTAGTTGGTGGACGTTTTGGTTGGTTAAACATTTAAGGTGATGTTAGTGAGCCTGTTATTAACACGGACCTCCAGAATTTTATGTGGGCAAATATATTTCTATTTCTTGTGTATGTACTGTATCTAGAAATGGTGTTGCTGGGTCTTATGTTAATTCTCTTTTATAGTTTTGAACAACTCACAGACTGTTTTCTGAGTTGGCTACAGCAGTTTATATTCTTAGGAGCAGCGTGAGAAGCTTCCAGTTTTTGCACACATTCTTCCATATTTGTTAGGACAGCATCCTTCTGTATCTGCAGGTCCCACGTCAGATTCAACAAACCAGGGACTACAAATATTAAAAATTTTTGTGTACACTGTATTTTTACAGGCTGTTGCCATTAGTCTTCCAGAGGCAAAGAATAGAAAGGATCTACATAGCATGTGTGTTGTATTGGTGATTGTAGTTAAGATGTTTGAAAGTGTAAAGGAGGGTGTGAATAGATTAGATGCGGATACAAAGGTATTTATAGAAGGGGCTTGAACATCTTCAGACTTTGGTGTCTGTGGGGAGTCTTGGACTGAATCCTCTGCAGATACTGAGGGACCCCTGCATCGGTCTGCTTGATGAGAGCCATTCTAGTGGGTGTGAAATGGTTTCTCGCAATACTGGCTTACATCTTCCCCATGGTTCATGAGGGTAAGCTGCTTTCCATGTGTGCATGGCCGTTTATATCTTATTTGAAGAAATGCCTATTCAGATCCTTTGCCCATTTTAAAAACTTGATTACTGATCTTTTTATGAAGGAATTGTAAGTATTTTTTACAAGTTCTAAACTAGATATGGTTTCAAATATTTTCCATCATCCTTTGGATTATCTTTTCACTTTCTTAATGATGTCCTTGGAGGCAGAACATCTCCTCTTTAATGAAGCTAATCTCCTCCAACTAATCTATTATTTCAACTTTGATGTCATAGTAATTCCAGGTATTAGACAGGGCTATCCAGAGAAACAGATATATATATATATACATATAATTATTAGGGGATTTATTTGATTGGCTCATGTGATTAGGGGCTGAACAGCCCCACCGTAGCTGGGGAAACTGGTAGCTGCTTCGCCTGAGAAGAAGGAAGCTTAGTAACAGTGGTGCAGGCCTTAGACTGGAGTCACTGGTGCAAGACTATTCAGAGGCTCAAGAATCTGGAGTCTGATATCTGAGGCAGTGACGCCAGCACAGTGTGCACCTGCTCGGGGGGGCCGAGCCCGTGGATGAGAGTTCCCCCACCCGTTTGCTTCTTCCCTGTAGGGCCCCCAGCATGTTGGCTGTTACTGCCGCGGTCGGGGTTCCCCGACTCACATGCCATCATCGCACAGTAGTATGTTTTACCAATTTCTTAACCATCCCTCAATCCAGGTAAGTGGGCAGCTAAGGTTAACCATCCCGTCCCATGTTAGCAAACCATTGCCTCCTGCAAGGTGATACTTACATTTCCACCTTCACCTTTGATGGCTATGATTAGTGTTTTACATTGTTTCTTTCTTTTAACATTTTGAATATTGTAAAATTTAGTGTCTTTTGGCCCCTGTTGTTTCCGATGAGAATTTAACTGCTAGCGTGGTTTCCATGTGTGTGACAAATTCTTCTTAGTTTTCTGTTTTCAAAATGTTTTCTTTTGTGAAATGTTTCTTTTGTACTTTTAGTATGATATATCTTTGTGTTTATTCTGCTTAGAGTTTGTTGGGCTTCCTGGATCATTGTTTTCTATTAATATTTCATCAATTTGGGAAGGTTTCTCTTTCAAATTTTTTTTTTTTTTTGGTCTTTTCTCCTTCTCCTCTCTTTTTGGTAATCTCATTTGGTGTGTGTGTTTAATGGTGTCCCACATTTTTCTGAGGTTCTGCTTAGTTTTAATTTACCAAATTGTTTTTTTCAGGTTATATAGTCTGTATTGATTTCCTGGTTTATCCTTCTTCTACTAGTTCAAAAATGCAGCTAAACACCTTTATTTAGTTTTCCTACCAATTGTACTTTCTAGCTCTGGAGTTTGTGGTTTTAAAGTAATTTTTCTTTCATCTTCCTTGTATGGTGAGATATTGTCATTGTGCTGCCTTTAGTTCTTTGAACACAGCTTCCTTTACTTCTCTGACCGTGTTTATAGTGGCTGCTTCATGAGCTTTGTTTGTTACATTGGCTACTGGGGACTTCCGGCAGCAGGTTTTGGTACTTTTCTTTTTCCTTGTTGATGGATCACGCTTTCTGTTTCTTTGTATGTCTTGATAGTTTTTGTTGAGAACTGGACATTTTAGCTAATATATCAAAGCAACTCTGGAATCTGATCTCTACTCCCCTTAGTACTTGTTTTTGTTACTTATTTGCTAGTGAAGTGGCTATTTTAATTGTTTTCCTCCTGCAAAGTGGTGTCTGCGGTCCCATCTCTGAGGGCGCAGCGCCGGGCGTGGGCACCTCTGTGCTGGGGTGCTGGTGGCCTTAGTAGGGCTCCCTCACTGTTACTGCACTGGCTGTCCCGCCCCTCAGATTGTTGGCTGATTGCTCTGTTGTTGTGACATTGTTACCTGTGGCACACATGTAGCACCAGGTTGTTTGTATCACTGAAATCTCTAAAATGTTCACCATCACAGCTACAGGACATAAATTGCTTCACAGTCTGACCTAATTAGTTTCAGGCTGCTTTGCAGGGGTAAGTTCCTTTTGGCAAGATTGGGATGGAACCCAAGGGTGTTCTGCTACTGAGCTTCATCCCCAGCTGTAGAGAGCCCTTCACAGTTCCCGTCATGGTCCTGGAAGTTTTTATTTGTAATTCTATGGAAAAGTTTTTGGAATTCTATTGAGTTAATTCTAACCTACCACTCGTAGTACAACTCATGCTGTAAATAAAGACCCAATAATCTATCCAAAATGGTGGGAGCCAAAGGGGTCCTGAGTCCAGCTACAATGATGGCTGACCAAAACAAAGGCCTCAACCCAGAGCCAAACCTGGGTTTTATTAATTGGTGAAGAAGGGAGTGGCTTGAGCATGAGTGGCTGTGAGAATGGTGGAAACTACATGAGTGCTGTGAGCTGGGCTAGGTAAGAGGCCTGAAATCACCTGCAAATGCAGAGAGAAGAGTATGCAGAAAAAGTAACCTGCATAACACAGTTGAGGTAGTATCTAATGATCTGGGGTCAGTGCCTGGTGTGTAATCTTTTAAGCCCTGGAAAGTCATAGCCTCTTATCTTGAGGCTAAATCCCAGCTGCAGGGCTGTCCGTCCTCCCAGCTCATACATATTTATTTGGGAGCTAGGGGAACGGGGAAATACTGTTCTGTTGCTTTGCTTCAAAGACTACACAGCAGCACCTTGGCTGAACCAATTTACATTGCTTAAAACCAATTGAAGGGACAAGGAAAAGTCCTAGCCAGCTCTGCACACATCAATACATGGAAGCAGGGTCAGGCTCAGCCAAAAGGGAGACAACTGCACCTTCTTCAAGGAGAGTCGCCCAGGTGGTCCTCCACACCTAGCCCATTTTGTTTATTTGTTTTTTTGAGACACAGTCTGAATCACCTGGGCAGGACTTGAATTTGTGGTCCTCTTGTTTTAGGCTTCCTAAATCTGAAGATTACATATGTGTGCTGCTGCACAAAGCTTTCAGTGGCAGTTTTTGTTCTGATTTTTTGTTGTTGTGTGGTGCTGGAGATGGACCTCAGGGCTCCTGTGTGTTAGGTAAGTCCTCTACCATGGAGCTACGCCCTCCTCTGCTTTAAAATTTTTTATTTTTAGACAGGATCTCCAAAGTTGCTAAGTTGCTCAGGTTGGCTTGAATGTATGGTTCTCCTGCCTCAGCCTCCCAGAGTGTTGGGTGTACAGATGTGTGCCTCCATGCCTGGGTAGGGCTCAATGGCAATGCTTAAGGTTTGTTCTGACCACAGAAGGGCCTTTCAAGGTGATTTCTTAGTTCTCTTTGGTGAACTGTTTGCAGTATGGTTCAGTGTGCATCTCTAATGAGCTATCCATCTAATTCCCTTTTGCCAATATATTGTCTAGAGTACCCCTAAGGTTGAACTCTCTATGCTTTGCTGTTTTAATTAACATGTTCCTGTTAGCTTGAATGACCAGTCGATGTGTGAGTGTCCCTTCAGGTGGCTTGTAACACTGGTGGTACAAATGGAGATAATAATCACTCCTGTTTTTCTCTTTACTAGTAAAGTTAAGAAAAAGCTTCCTGATAGGACAGTTATATGTGGACCTCTGATGATTCAAGCCACCCATCAGTGAGACATATGAATTATGGCGTGTCACGAGCATGTTAAAACTAGCCTCTTTGATGAAGACTTAAAGTTTGCTATTCTTATGAGCATTGTCTTTCCCTGGGTAAAACCTCAGGACCACTGATCTGGAGAATGTGGTAGGCTCCTTCTTATGGAGCTTCTCATTGTTATTTTGTGAGCAGGGCACTGTGAAGAGGCAATAGTTCAGGTTTTCTTGTCTTGCTTGTCCTGATGGAACACGTTGCATTAGTCAGTTAGCCGGGGTGAAGGCCTTCTAGGCCCTGGAGTTTCTCCCTGCTGTGCTGGATGTGGAGCCTTTAGCCTGTGAGTGGGAGCTTGCAGAAGAAGGAAGCACTGATCTCTTGACTATGTTCACTGGAAATGTAGCTGTTGCCATTCAGCGAGGAACATGAGAAATGCTGGTGGCCTGTCTATCCTGGTAAGTTTATCCTTTGACTGGGAACTGAGGAGGAGAGTGTCACATTCTCATGTTCGTGTTCACAGGGAGTGGAGTTTCTCTCAGGCTGTAACACTTCAGCTGCGTTGTCAACTTAACTGGCGTGAAAGCCGTGCAGTGGCTTGGTGGGGCACACTTCCGGCATGTCTGGGTGGTTCGTGGAGGTGTGAATTTGGGCACTGTCTTGGTTACTTTTCTCTCGTTGCTGTGACAAAATACCCAACACCCAAAATAAAGGAAGGGAAGGTTTATTCAGCTTACAGTTTGTGGAAACTTCAGTCCCTACTTGGCTGGCTCAGAGGCAGAGTGGCACAGGGCAGAGGGCAAACGTTCATTGCATCAGAGCACAGCAAAAACAACCAACAAAAGGGAGGAATGGTGGGCAAGCACCTCTTTCTACCTCCTTCACATTGTAAACCACCTCCCCCCACCTGGGGGAGTGTAGCACTCACATAATCTCCATGCCCTCCTCTTCCACAGGCTCAGGATATATACAAAGTAAGCACCCTGGCTTCCTGCTGAGTCACTCAGCCAAACCCCTAGACTCCCCAGGTTGACACAATGTAACAACCATAGCACCCCTTCTTTTCTGCTGCTGTTCCCCTACCTGGCTTCCTGGCCACCATGAAGTGAGTAGCTTTGCTCTGCTGTGGCCCTCCATTTCTCTTTCAGAGCCAGACAGCCATGGACTGAATCCTTTGCAACTGTAAACTAAAAATAAACCTCTCCTCCTTTAAGTCATGGGTTTCGGGTAGTTTGTTCCAGTGACAGGAAAGCTGACTAATATATTTGAAGCTGAGGATATGGAAAGACTCTCACTATTTTTACCCTGAGTATTATATTTCTTCAATAAATGCTTTTTTCAGACATGGTTTAACTGTATTTCAGCTTGGCATAGAACTCCTGATCTTCCTGCCTCAGCCCCCTGAGTGTTCGTATTATAAGCTTGTGCCACATCCCCTGAAAATGAACGCTTCTTGATTGGTGCTGTTATAACAGTTTCCAGACACTTAAAATTTGTTTTTACTTTAAATTTAAACTTTTAACCACTATGGTTAAAACTTTTGACCAGTATGGTTGTCTTGGCTAAAGAGTGGGACTCTGGCCATCCTGCAAGTGGATTTTTATGCATTTGGATTTTACTTTTCTTCCATGAGAGGCTTAGTAATCAGTGTACACAGGCTCATAAAATGTGGCAGGGAATATAATCTTAATTTTCTATTTTTTGGATGCATTTTATCCAAGATTAGAATGTTATGCTCTTTTAGAGTTTGGTAGAACTTTTAAAGTTTATCTGAACCAGTGAGATTAATTTTTAACTATTGATGAAATTTCTTTATTAGTTATCAGAATTTTCAAGCCTTCTGGTTCTCTTTTAAAGTTATATTTTCCTCAGGAATTTTCTCTTTTTGAGAATGAATCAATGATGTGGGCAGAATTTGTACTGGGCCCAGTCTGCCTAGCTCCTCCGATTTATTTGGCTGTATTCTTTCAGCTGCTTATCTTAATTCTTTCCTGGAGTGGTCCCAGTAGCAGCTCAGGGCCTCATGGTCATAAAGTTCTGGCTGATTTTGTTGTAACCTCATCTGTGACATCAGGGTCCTCAGCCTCCTCTTAGGTCCGTTAGTGCAACCTCCATCTGACCTCTCAGGTAGGAGCCACGAGAGACCCCAGGCAGGGACTGGCCCATCTGTCGGTGCAGAGCCTCAAACTCTCCCAGCTGCACCTTCGTGGATTTTTACAGCCTTGAAAATGCAGGGAGTGAGCGTGCTGTGGAGCACACGGTGACCAGAAGTGTTGCAGGCAGGAAGGGGCTGGGAGAGAATCGGCTCCCTTTAGCCTCTGTAGAGATATTTTGTGATCTGTAGGCAGCCACAGTTTCTTGAAAGGTTATGGCCAGCTCTGACTGCACCACCTCACCACTGTTTCCTCCCATCCTGCCCCATTTCCTCTTCATCCATACGCTTCCTTACTGGTAGGCATCGTCTTGGTTACTTTCCTCTTGTTGCTGAGACAAAACACCTGACACACAAAGTTAAAGGAGGAAAGGGTTATTTAGCTCACAGTTTGTGGAGGTTTCAGTCCATAATCACCTGGCTCCAAGGCAGAGTGACATGGCTGAGGGGCAGTTGTTCTTGGTAGCACAAGATACAAAAGCAAGCAAGGGAGAGAAAGAGAGGCAAGATTTTTCTCTATTCCTTACCTTCTATCCAGTCTACCAGGATTAGGGCAGTGCCAACTGGTCAGTGGACCAATCCAACAATCACCCACCTTTAATCCCAGCACCTTGAATCCCAGCATTGCACCAGGAATCAATCACACACTCTGGATTCAGCCAGCTCCAAAAAAACCTTGTGACCTCTTGAGGCTTTGGGGGTCACCTAGACACAAACTATGACCGTCATTAAAAAAATCATTTGCATGTAAGCTTTGCTTTGAACTCTGGTTTCCAGGGAACATAGGCAAAATAATTTGATACTGGTGCTCCTAGAAAACAGTCCAAAACTATCACTGAAAATAGTCCAATTGTAGTCCAATTGCTTTCCTCTTTGAAGGCCATTAAGGACTACTGGTTATGTTTAAGGACTACTGGTTGTGAGTGAGCTGTGAGAGGCCCCTGCCATAGGTGACAGCTTGGACCTGTACCTTTCAGCTTACTTGGTGTGATGCCTGGATGACGGATGAGTCATGTGGCTGCTGAACCTGACTGATACAGGAGTATGGGTGACTGTAAGGACTTTGGTGTTTGGTAGCTTCAGAGGCTTTAAACATGAAAATAGATCTGGGCGTAGTGGTACATGCCTGAAATCCGAGCTACAGAAGTTGAGGCAGGAGGATCGCAAGGAAGATCAAAGCTGGCCTGGGTAACCTAGCCAGGTGCTGTCTCAAAAAAGAAAAAGAAAAGAAAAACAGAGTGACTGAGGGCAATTAGTCGTGTAAGGTACACTGTGAAAGTCAGGGCTTCTACAATTGCTTTTAGAGAGACTTCATTTCTACATCCACAGAGAACCGTGCTCTGAAAATCAAGCCCAAGTGTAAGAGTGGGAGGTCTATAAAATTAGACTAAATGTGCAGTTTTGATGAACTGTTTATGTCAAGGGCAGCACTTTGGTAGGGAAAGAGTAGGCCTCTGAGATCAGGACCTTTGTGTGGGTGTACTTCACATATTTAGTCTTCATATTTCTGTAAATCACCTTAATCGGGGTGAAAGGTGATTTTGAATCACCCTCCTCTTTTGAATACTGTGGAGAGGCCTTGCTTGATGTTTGTGTTTTTTAGATCTGTCCTCATTCCTCATGCCTTACAGGGTGACTCCCTGCCTAGGGTCTCGGCACACACTGAGGTGTAGGATTCTACTCTAGGGGGTAGGCTTTATGTCCAAATACTTGCAGGATAGTGTATCCTTCTAGGGATTGTGGGAACATTTGTGGGGGCGAAGCTTGATGATGTTAAAAGATGAGATGACGTGGAATAGAAAGCATTTTTCTGGGTAAAAATTCCTTATTATTAGGTACTTCTCCATAAGTTGAGATTAAGTTTTCTGGTGGGGCACATGGAAATGTAAGAATTTCCTTACATGTTATGGAAGAGGGGAGTCAAAAGCACGAGAATTTACTGCTTATATTCTCTTGGACATTCCCTTCACAAAGGCACTAAGAATTGTTGCCAATAAGCGCTTGCCTGGCAAGCGCAAGGTCCTGAGTTCGATCCCTGGTACCAGAAAAAAAAAACAAACAAAAAAAAACACAAAAAAACAAAAAAACAGAATTGTTGCCAAACCGACTGCATAATGGCCACATTGCTAATGTTGTGGGAGTCTCGTTAGCCCCCAGCATAGCAGGTGGCTCACTTTGGACCTCTTTGGAAGAGACAGTAAAGTGGTTTTGCCAAAACTAGCATGTATACTAGCTGGGAGTTTTTTATTCCTGTTTGCAGACATCCTGTCAGTATCAACATCTGCATGTATAAACCCATGGGGTGTCTAATACACTGACAAGTTTTAGGACAGGCTACCTAAACTGTGTATAAACCTATGGGGTGTCTAATATACCGACAAGTTTTAGGACAGGCTACCTAAACGATGACACGTTGGCAGATGGACTGTTTTAGGCTACAGGTACTTAAGCAGTGGCAGGAAGCATTTTCTGACCTTGTCTGAAGCAGGTCACAAGACCCTCATGCTGGATCCCACCCCAGTAGTAAAGGACATCCCAGTCTCTGAAGATGGAGGAACACAGGGAGGATTCCCAATGAACAGGCTTTTTTTTTTTAAAGTATCTCCAGCTTATTACACTTAGGGCATACCCTTTCTCCTATTTTTTTCTAGAATGTTCTGCTCTTCAGTAAGCCTAATGTAAAACCCCCAAGTTTTAACCACTTGTTTGGTTCTGCATTTCCTTCTGCATTGGCTCCTCTGTCACGTGCAACTTACATTACATAACTTTGTGTGCTTTTTTTTTTTTGGTTAATCTATTTTGTTATAGGAGCCCCAGCTCTTTTAGATGGGTAGGAGTGTCTTGGTTACTTTTCTTTCTTTGCTGAGACAAAATACCCAACACCCAAAATGAAGGAAGAAAAGGTTTATTTAGCTTACAGTTTGTGGAGGTTTCAGTCCATACTTGGCTGGTTCTGAGGCATAGTGGCACATAGCAGAGGGCAAACTGTTCAGGGCAGCAGAGCACAGCAAAAACAACCACCAAAAGGGACGAATGGCTGCAAGCAGCCTCTTCTCTTCCCTTACATTGTAAACAGCCTACCCCCTCCCAGGGGGTGTGAACCTCTCACACAATCTCCATGCCCTCCTCTTCCACAGGCTCAGGATGTATATAAAGTAAGCACCCTGGCTTCCTGCTGAATCACTCAGCCAAACCTCTAGACTCCCCAAGTTGACACAATGTATTAACTATAACAAGGAGGAAAAGCTATTTTTTCTTCCTTCCACTATTATTGTGGTAACTCACACAATATTCCCTTGAACTCAGGGACCTGTTTTACATTTAAGCCTTTGATGACAGGATTTAAAGGTCTTAACCATGTTTCCCAAATACCCAGAATCACCTGGATTAGATGGATGGTGGTGTTGCTGGATTCTGGGATTCTGTAGACTCTTCCCAGATCCTGGGATCCAAAACAAAGACTTGGACAAGACAGCGTGAAAAAGTAGTGAGGATTTACATTTATTAAGGTTAGGAAAAGAAATAGGTGAGAGTGCACCACTGAAAGAGTTTAGCATGGTCATGAGAGTAATGGTGGAGGCTGCTTGTATCCCTCATCCTTTAGGCTGCCCTCAGATCTAGGATGTCCTATGAAACCCCTGCATGATTTCACACCAGAAGGCTTGGAGAGAGCACTTTCTGATTGGTGCTGTGCAGGGCTGGGAAACTGCCTTTCGTGCATGTGTGCTGGATCTCCATGATGGACATGATGTGCCCATTTGCTCAGATGTTGGCCACGCCCTATTCTCCTTCCTTTGTGTGGGCTCCTGTGTAACTGGAGGTGAATAAGGTCTGTTGGGTTGAGTTGGTGGCGGAATGGAAGAGTCTGAACATGAAGGGATGGAAGCTGGATTTGCCTTCTGCTCAGTCACACTGCTGTAGTGCCAACTGTGAGTGGAGAATTGAAGCAATGGCAGCCTAACAGGGCACAGATTTAGCTGTAACAAATTGTGCTGCTATAAATGTGGGTTCACACGTATTGCTGCGGTTTGATGTTTTTATTTCTTCTGTGAGAATAGCCAGAAGGAGAGCAGCTGGGTGGTATGGGACCTAATACTAGTTTTTTGAGGAATCTCCACACTACTTGCTATAGTAGCTGCACCAGTCTACATTCCCAGCAGTGGAGAAGGGAAGGGTTCCTTTTTCCCCACAGCCCCTCCAGCATTTGTTATTGGTTGATTTCTTGATGGTAGCCATTCTTTCTGGGGTGAGATGGAATCTCAGAGTTGTTTTAATTTGCATTTCTCGAAGGACCAATGATGCGGAGCAATTTTTAATATATTTATTTGCTATTTGTATTTCTTCAACTGAGAAATGTGTATTCACCTCAGATGCTCATTTCTGGGTTGGGTCTTTGAATTTGAGGGGTCTGATTTTTTTTCAGTTCTTTACATGTTCTGGATAGAAGTCTTTCGTCTGAGAGACAGTTGGCTAAATATTTTTCCCACTCTATGGGTTTTCTTTTCACTCTGTTCATGATTTCTTTAGATTTGCAAAAACTTTTCAACCAGATGAGATCCCAGTTGTTGATTATTTGAAGTATTTTCTGTGCAGTTTGGTTTTTGTTCATGAATCTCTGCCTATGCCATGTCTTTAAGATTTCTACCTACTTTCTCTTCCAGTAGATTTAGTGTTTCTGTTTCAATATTTAGATCTTTAATCCATTTTGACTTCAGTGCATGGTTGTAGACATAGAAAGCCAAGTTTTTCAGCACCATTTATTAAAGAGACTATCTTTCTTCCAGTGAACATGTCTGGCCCTTTTGTCAAAGATAAGGTGGCTGATTGTGTTTGTAGTTGTTTTTGCATCTTCTAATCTGTTCCATTCATCCTTGGGTCTGTTGTTTTTTTTTTTTCTTTTTGCCAATACTGTGCTGATTTTATCACAGTAGCTGTGTAGTATAATTTCAGGTCAGGGATTGTGATGCCTTCTACTTTGCCTTTGTTGCCCAGGATTGTTTTTGCTATTCTAGGTCTCTTCTGGTTCCAGATGAATTTTAAGAATGTTTTCCATAGATCTGTAAGGTATACTAATGGTATTTTAATTGGGAGTGCAATGTATCTGTATAACAATTTTTGGAGTATGGCCATTTTCTTTTTTATTTTTTTATTATTAGTATGGCCATTTTCACAATATCCATTCTTCCTATCCAGGAGCAAGGAATATCTTTCCATTTTCTGAAATTCTCTTTGATCTCCTTTTCAGAGTACTGTAATTTTGACTGTATAGACCTTTTTGTTGCTTTGTTAGATTGATTCCTAAGTATGTCATTATTTTTGGATGCTATTGTGAGAGGTGTGGTTTCCCTAATTTCTCTCTCAATATGTTTGTTGTGTGTGCACAAGAATGCTATTGATAACTGATCACTGACTTTGTGTCCAGCTATGCTACTGAATTTGGTTATTAGATCGATAAGCCTTTTGGTGGAGTTTTTCGGGTCTTCTATGTAGAGTATCATGTCATCTGTGACTAATGAGAATTTCATTTCTTCCTTTCCTATCCTTATTCCTTTTATTTCTCTCATGTAATTTTTTTTTTTTTTTTTTTTGGTCTCTCATGTAATTGTTTTGGCTAATGTTTCCAGAAATATATTGAGTAGAGGTGGTGGTACTGAACATCCTTGTCTTGTTTCTGTTTTAGACTCAAAGCTGGTATATGTTGGCTTTTCTTTGTCATGTTATTTTTCCACTGTTGGTTCCCTGCCTTTCCCTTTGTTTAATTGCTTACCCTGACTGGTGGTTTTTTCTTTTGTTGTTCTTGGAATTATGGTCATTTTTATCTCTGCCTAGAGTATCTTTCAGTACTCTTTGTAGGCTTGGTTTGGTGATCATGAATTTCTTTGGTTGTTCTTTGTCATGCAAGTATCTTATTTATCTATTAATTTTGAAAGATAGTTTTGCAGGGTACATCAATCTGGATCAGAAGTGTGTTCTTTCAGGACTTGAAATACTGTACTCCAAGTTCTTCTTGACTCAAGGGTTTGTACTGAGAAATGTGCTGTGATTCTGATGGGCTTTTCTTTATAGGTGATCTGTTTCTTTTCTCTAACAGCTTTTAATGTTCTGTTCTTTTGCTGAATTTCTGGGATCTTGATTATTGTATGTTTGGGTGAGATTTATTTTGTTCATGGGTAATTGGAGTTCTGTAGGCCTAACTGAACTGTATGTCAGATTCTGTTCTCACGTTTGGGAAATTTTCTGCAAGTCATGTTTTTATGGCATTTGTGTTGACTCCTGCTTTTTCACTGAAACCTATCAGGGTTTTTTTTGGTTTTTTGGTACTGTGAGTCAAACTCAAGACCTTGCACTTGCCAGGCAGGAGCTTGTACCACTGAGCTATATCCCTGGCCAACACTTGTCAGTCTTATATTTTTTTCTTTTTATTGTTTTGCACTTGTTGAATTGCTATTTGTTGATCCCTTATTATTTTTAAGAGCTCTTCCCTTTTGTGATCACTAGCTATGATCCTGTCTTCAAGGTCTAAACGTCTGTCTTTGGTTTTGTTCAAGTGGTTTTGCTAGTTTGAATGAAATGGAACTTTTAATTTCTTGGATATCGGTTTTAACCCATTTCCCGCATTCTGTTTCTTTCCTGTGTTGATCATTCAGTGTTTCCATCCTCTTCTTATCATCATCTATGTTTTAAAATCTATCTATATTCTAGGTTTGCTGAGAAATTCCTTTCAAATATTGATATTTCCTTTTTTACCTGAGAGATTATTTCTGAGCTGATTTCCTCTCCAGCCTCATGGATTTGTTTCATAGTTTCACTTGCTATCATTTCAGAAGTTTCAGGCGTGTGACTTCCGCTTTCCTCTATCTGATGGTCTTGTGGACTTGTTCTCGGTGGGCTGGAAGTCTGAGATTGCATCTTGCTTCTGACTCTTGTCATTTTCTATTGCAAAATTTTTATTTGGTTTTCTGTGTTGATCCTTGTAAGTTTTTGTAGTAGGTAGCTGTATCACTAGTATCAAGTCCTCCCTAGGAAAAGTCTGTTCCTCAGGGGTGTCTTTTGTGTAGGAGGTTCTTGGCTTGTGTCTGTTCCAAAATCCTGTGTTCCCAGTTAATTAAGAGTGAGATGTTGGTCTCTGTTTGTTTCAGGCCCCCATTCTTTTGCGCTGGGTTGTGGTGAGGTTATTATCCCAGAGCTTCGCAATATTGTTAGAGAAAGGAGAACAATTGGTTACAATAGATATACCATCCTAGTTATAGTAGTATAATTAGCAAAAACAGTAGCATCAAACACAGTTTAGAAACTGACATACTGTGGTAGGGATTAAATTTGTATCTTAAACCATAGGAGCAAAATCTATAATAATATAACAGAACCAATTGTAAATTGGGAGCTTGTATTCAGAGTGTTTCCCCTTGGTAGAGTGGTGCGAGATTTAAGAAAGATAGTGGATAAAGCAAAGATAACTAAAAAGGAAGTAGAAGCAAGGCCGGAGGAAGGGGTGACCGCGCATACTTTGGGAGACTAGAGGAGAGGGCAGAGGAGACAGAACGAGGGAGTAAGCAAGGGATTGTCTGAGCTGAGTTTGTGGGTTTGGGGGATGGGATTAGTTTTCTGTGCCTAGAGTTCTCCCCAGCCATTTAGAAAAGAGAGGAAAAAAAAAGAGAAACTGAAAAGAAAAAGATAGAAAAACAGAAAAAGAAAAACCATGCAAAACAAGCCAAACCAAACCAAACCAAAACCAAACCAACAACAAAAAAGAGCGAGAGAACAGGGTGGCCCCACCTGCCTGCTGCAGTTCCATGTCTTTGTCCCCCAAGCACAATGCTGGTTGGCCCGACTTAGCACCTTTGGGCTCGTATTGTTATTGTTCCTTTGGACTTTTCACATCACTAATCCTCCCTGTCTATCCTGTGTGCCCTCACCGGGACCCTTCTGTGTTGCTGGCGTGAGCTCTGGTCTCTGGGCCTTCCCACTAGGTTCACCTCAGTCTTGGCAGCAGTGAGAGGAGGGGCCAATCTCTGGGCCTTCCGGCTTTGTTCGCCTGGGTCACAGTGGGCGACAGTGACATGGGAGGGCTGCGCTCCCCGCTGTGCACCTGGCCCAGAGGCTGGGAAGGTCATGATGGAAGGGTTGCCCTTCTGAGCCTTCACCTGGGTCCTGGCAGCAGCGTACATCAGAACTTTTGTTGACAGTAAGTTTTACCTGTCCTTTATAGGTAGGTCACATGTGGGAATAAACTACTATGTACCGAGAGGTCCTTTTATATTAAAGGCTCTATTAGTACTATTACAGCAGAGGTTTGTGCTTTCTGATTGAAGGGAAGGTGTGATGATACATGTAAGTGTCATAGCAGGAAGGTGCGAATCATTCATGTTGCAACGAGGATGAACCTGAGCAGGTGTCAGTTTCCCCAGGATAACTGGGGAGCTGAGGGTGGATTGCTGGGTGGGACATTGGACCTCTAAGGTTAACGGGACCGGTGAGGCCGAGCTCTCACCGCACTGTCTTCTCGCATTCCTCTGGGCCCTGCCCTGACTTAGTGCCTGAAGTTCCTAAGGGGAACCCGGGATGCCGCTTGTTCCTGTCCTCTGAGTTTAGAATCTCCACTTTCAGTTTGTGGAACTTAGAGTTCTTGTTGACTCGTTGTACAATTTGTTAAGTAAGAAGGACTTTTCTTTTATTGTGATAATTTAGAGAAATTTTAGGTTTAATTTGGAAACCTAAACGAAGACAGGCATTTTGCCAGGTTTTAATCTCTCTCTCTTTTTTTTTTTAATCATGATGAGTGGCTCTTTTAATCTGCGTTGTGTCTGCTTTATGGAGCTTGTGGATAGCACTGCTTGATCGACTCTCTTGTGCTGCCCTCAGAAACTTTTTGATAGTTTTATTGTGCACTTGTCAAGAGCAGTTTTGAAATCTCCCAATCTTTTTATTTCTCATTACCCCAGTGATTTTATTTGGGGCAGAGCCAGGGTTTTTATTTCTATAGGGTGTGGAGATGGTCATACTGTCCTATGTTCTTTCAGAGTTATCTTGACTTTGTACACATAGCTGTCAGGTATCTATAAACTATTGCAATGCATGGAGAAAAGTTTTGCCTCACTAATGCTGTAGAGAAATTTTCAAATAGTTTTGTGAAATGTTTGAGTCTTCTAGGCATTTGGAATCTGAATTATTATTATTACTTATTTTTGGAGATACTAGGGACTGAGTCCAAAGCCTTCACAGTGGCGTATACCTCCATCCCTTTTTTACTTTACTTTTTAATTCTGAAGTGGGGTCTCACTCAGCACTAAATTAGTCAGAGTTTGGACTTAAATTTTTGATCTTCCTATCTCAGCCTCCAAAAGTGCTGGGATTATAGGTGAGTGTCACCACATCAGCCTCTGAATTTTGTATTTCTTTGACTTCAAATCTAGAATAATACACAGGCAAACAAGTGGGAGTAAAATAAACTTAATTCTGTACCTTATTGTGCTGCCATTCTTCAGTTTTGTATTTTAGAATGCAGTTTATGTGCCAGATTTGCAGGCACATGCCTGCAATCTCAGCACTCTAGGAGGCTGAGGCAAGAAGTTTGAACCCAGCTTGGGCAGTTTAAAGACTTAGCACGATCCTGTTTCAAATTGGAAAGGACTGGATGTAACTCAGTGAAAGGCCCTGATTAACCAGTACGACAAAAGAAACAAAAGCAATTTATCACGAAGTCAGTGTGTTAGGAGACTCTAACCACAGTCAGCTAGGAATAGATCTTACCTGTTTTAATGATTGAATTCTTGAACTTTTAAACTCTGTTGCCTCTTTCCCTTGCTCCTCCCCCGTCTAATTCCTCCCACCCGAACTTCTCCAACCCTCATTTATTTTTTGAAATGAATAGACCTTTATTTCCTAATCTTATCTTTGCTAGTTGTTTCTGATCCTTTCTTCCTTTGATCAGTGGCCTGTATTTTTCATTATTTTCATCATTGGTTGATTTATAATTTATTTTAAAAAGGTACATAAATGCTTAAACAACCCAAAATGAATACTTCCTCCTCTGTTGGGCACATTTGAATAATAGAATATTCAAATTAACATATGTCTTAGACAGTTAAGTTTTAACTTTCTGACCATGAAAAATCTAAATTTTGTAGTTGATTGGCAACTTTAAAATGTATTTTTTGCCCTGTAATAGGCTATGTTGAATATAATTCAGTCTTTGATTTCTCAGTCATTATTATAGACCTACTTTTAAAAGTTACTTTCTTAAGAAATATTATGTGACTGTGGCTGTTTGTCCTACCCGAGTATTCCAGGGCTGAGTTATCTTGTCTGTTTTGGGATTGGTTTTTATGTCACTAGGTGGCTATCGTATTTTTGCCTGGTGCATGCTGTGCCCCTTTCCTGGTCCTGTCTCAGCACTTTCTTTTTTCTCCAGAACACAACATGCATCTCTCTCTCTCACACACATAGCTTTTTGCTGCTTCTAGTGTTTTGAATGCTTGAAAAATAAGATTTATGCCCCAAATAGCACAAAATAAGAACTTTAATCGGAAGCCAAAAACTGTTGTGAGCAAGGTGTCTCAACTTCACTGTGTGTATTGTCCGCTGTGTCTTTTACTGCTCAGGGCTTTGTTTTAGTTACTTTTCAGTCCTTGTCTGTACAGGAGAGTTGAATTTTCCAAATGGTTAGTTAACGATTTTGAAATAGGATTATAAAAGTGTATTCCAGAAAATAACAACTGTCTTCCTCAAATAGTGTTGACTAGACAACCACAGATCCACAAAATTGACCTGAAAAATATCAAAGCAATCGGTTTTGCTTTTGCCTTTCAGAAAATTACTCTCTCAGAGCAACAGTTGTTTAAGTGATGAGAAAAAGGGAAGATGGCAGAAGCACTTTTGTGTAGAAGGTATATTGGAAACTGTTCGTTGAAGCTTGTTTTGAAGCTTGTTTTTCCTTCTAAAAAGTTTGGCTCTTGGTTGACATTGAAGAGAAATAAAGTATTACATCCTACTAGGGAGTGTTAAAGTGACTGGGTACCTAGAGACCAGTAAGCAAGTAACCACAGACTGGTTCACCTCAGACTTTGCTGCTTGAATTTTATGTTTAATCTTTTTTTTTGGTACCGGGAATCAAATTCATGACCTCATACTTGCCAGGCAAGTGCTGTGTCGTTGGGTTATATCCCTGGCTCTGAATTTTAGTTTGAAGATGGTCAGAAAGCAGGTCAAGCCAGGTTTATGCGAGGTTTGAAAAATGCTGCCTTAATCTGCCGGCGTGCCATGTACTTCGTACGTACGTGTTTATGGTGCGAGGCTGGACTCCATTCGATCAGACAGAGTACTGGCATGGTGACATCACAGACTAGTGCAGCTTTTTCTGGCATCCATGTGCTTTTGAATAGCCAGGACAAGTATTATTAACATGTGTTGAACAACATATTTTATTGGATTATAAAAAGGAAATAATTCAAACTTTTCAGATTTTTAATTATTTTTAAAGTTTGAGGTCAGGATCAGGATTGAATGAATGAATAAGTGACATTTAAATATACCTCTTTTGCTTTTTACTCTCCTTAAAGATAGACTTTAAAGCAATTTTTTCAGAAGAGGGATTTTTTGAGGGGGTTCATTTCAGTTTTCGTGTGGCTCATCTGTCTCTGTTCTTGTTTTATAGGTCACATACTTTCAGTGTCACTCACATTCATGCGTATATACAGAAGCAACAACAGCAAAAGCCTCACAAAGTATTTTGTTTACTTTTTACATCTCTGATCCATAATTTTTAGGGTTAACTGGGTTTTCTTATTTATGCAAATATTAAGTATAGTATGGAAGATAATAAGTAATTTGGCATCTGAATATTCAGAATTGAAGACATATATATGTGAAAAATAAAATTTAGTTAAATCATTATTTTCAGCAGAAATTTCTCTTAAAAGTGCTAAGGGAAACTTTTCAGGAGCATTTAAATGTATAAGAAATATATATTTATATATGAAATATATAGTTACATATAAAATATATATATTCATGAAATGTTTATTCTGTAAGTTGAAGTGATGTTGTTGCAGATGTGTGGTACAGAAGAAATAATTTAACTAAAAATTAAATAGTAATTCAGGAGGTGTTGGGAATGACTGAGATGAGAATTGTGCCTGGCGCTGGGCTTGGAAGTTAGAGTGCAGTGAATTCACATTGTCCCAGGCTAGACCTCTCTGTTTTTCCAGGCTGCCTCACGGCAGGGCTGTCCTACACATAGTATGTGGGTGCAGGTGCCGAGTACTTCACAACACATCTCTACATCCTCTGTGAAGAGAGTCCCATTGATAGGGCTGGGGTAAGACCCGTAAATGAGTGTTTTTAGCACAGCCTCTAGATGATTCTGATTAAGCACATTTGGCATACAGTTTTATGGCTAAAAAGTTAGGCTGGTAGATAACTTCACATGTTAAAACTCCTGAGTGCAGCCACCCAGCAAGCGCAGTGTGTGCGCTGTTTGGCAGGGAGGGTTTGCCGTAGCAGTTAGGAGAGGAGTTTATGACGTGGACACTGGGGAAGGGCTTGTTATGTAATGCACCCTTTCTTTTTCATAACATTTACTCCCTATTTAAAATGTGCATTTTAAGATCACATAGTGTTGTATTTATTACTTTATACATTTCACTCCAATCAAATTTATGGATGAAGAAATCAAGTTAATCTCTCCCAGAATTCTCCCTCTCACTGGGATCACACTTATCGCATGGTGCTTGCATATTCTGGGCTATTTCTGGAAGTCCTCTTTTGTGGGTGTCTTTATGAGGAGTGATCAGAAACCTGGTGAGTGTTGCTGTTGAGTGCCATCCACTTGTACAAGGCAAACTCATAAGGCAAACTCGTAACACATCACGGTGCGTCCTTATCCGCTGCTTTCACCGGACCCAGCACCGCGTGGCTTCTGGCTCTTCCCAAAGTGGAAATGAACATGAGAGGTAAATGTTTTCAATTGATTCGGGACACTGAGGCAGCCACAGTGGCTCAACTAAAGACATTCGCGAAAGAAAACTTCCAGTACTGCTTCAGAAGGCGCAAGAACAGTGAGCGATGTTAAAAGGGAGGAGTGTTTTGAAGGGGATTTGTGGCTGTGTGTCTTTTACTGCAGTACTTTAAAAACACAAACGTGGGCAGTGTTGATGCAGTGGAGCTGGTATCTGCAGTGTCTCCCGCTAGTTAGCAGTGTGACCTCAGGCCAGGCTGTGCCCAGTTTTGGACTTTGCTGCCCTCAGTTATATAATGGTAACAATCACATTTCCCATGCTTTACTGGCCGATGGAATTGCTCGACAGCAGCAAAAAGAGATTGTTCAAAAGAAGCTGTGTGTTTTAAAACTAGACAACACTTACTGTAGATTTAGTTGGTTATTTTTTTTTATTGATTTTTGATGGACTCCCTGTCCTTGAGAAAGTTACAGTCACTCATGTACCACCAGGGGCAGAAGCCATCCAGTAGACAGTCACACATGTATGGCCCCGTCATGGGCATGTTCCATGTATCATTTCTTTTGTCATCATGCAGCTTAAAAATGTTAGGTGCTGTCCTGGTGGGTAATACTAAAAAACTTAAACTGGAAATTTAGTTTGTTCAAATTTCTTCAGATAATAATACATAGCACTAGGACTCTGTGCAGAGATTTTTCCCAATGATAGAGATTAGAAGACAATTTTTAAATTATTGATTTTTGAGGTGTTTCTTTGCATACAAATATGAGAGCAGAAAATGAGACAAAATAGACTTTGGAAACTTTTCTCATTGTTCTTGTCCCCCTGGATTTTGCTGTGTAGTAAAAAAATGAATTTTATGATTAAAGATAAATAATGTTTGAGACAGCTAAGAGTCGATGACACCTGGGTCAGGTTTTCAAAGTTGTTCTTTCTGTTAAAACTTTTTACTGTGTACATCAAATCATTTTTTCATTCTGCTTATAGGATTCCATTTTTATTTTTCTTTTTTAACAAATTGATTGAATATATAATGACGACAAATTAGTTGGATTTAAGGTAAAAGTGTTTTTAGCTGGGAGAAGTACTTTTCCTGGTGGTGAGGAGTGTTCTGCTTTTGTCACGGGTGTAATCATAGCCTGTACTGTGGGTGAAGGTGCTGCAAACACCAGGCTGGCTGGTGGATTGGCATCCTGCTCCCTGGCCACTGCTTCTGGCTGGACCTTGGTTGTCCATGCTGAGAGTGAACTGGCCTGCGCTGTGAAGGCTGAGAGCCTGGGAAGCTGGCTCTAGGAGCTTCCAAATCTTCCCAGGAGTTGGGTAAACTGCTCTGACTCTGGGAAGTTGCCAGTGGTTGGTTTTTGTTTAATTTTGAATTTTTTTTGAGGGGGGGCAATATCTGTTATCCCAAGAGTTCAACGTAACCTAAAGTTATCTTTGTCCAGGGAGGTCAGAGAGGTGAGTCAGTAAAAACAGAAGGATTGGTAGTGAGTGTGGAATTTGAGTTTAACTTGAGGGACGATAGGCCCCATTGAAGTGTGCTTAGTTGGGGTGTAAGCCCAGATCTATAACTTATACCATCTTGAACATTTTAGTGAAGGTTCTGGTCAGATAAGAGGAAAATGTTTTGTGGGGTCATGAAGTTCACTTATTAGTTACAACCTTGATGCACAGAGAAATGTGTGTTGTATTTTGTGTGTAATCTGGATTTTCTAATAAGGCTTGTTTACTAATTGCTCACTGAGGAAAAAGGTAATTATTAAACCAATGTAGATTCAAAATAGATGGAATCTAATGGCCATGCCACCCTGAATGCTCCCGATCTCGTCTAAAAATAAATTGAATCTATACACAGTTTCATTGCATAATGATATTATTTCCAGCCAACACTAATTATTTCTCAACTCTCACCCTTCTTCATAGCACATCTGTAGGATGGGGAGATACAGGGGATGGTGGTTTTGATGGGGATGCAGGGGCTGGAGACATTGTGCCCGTTGTCTCTTGCTTTTGTCCCTGGGCATCATTTCTTGTTTCTCTGGTTGCTAACTGCTCCATCGATCAGGCTTGCAGTGGATCAAATCATGGTCCATTCTTTATTTCCACCAGTGAGTATTTCTGGCTAGCTCCAAGCTTCTTTATGAACTACCTAGCTGCTTCCTGCTTGGCTTTTTCCAGAGCATTCTAACCTGCACACTTTTCTGAGAAACTTTTTGAGAAGCCAAATTAATGATTATTGCTCAGTTAAGTCTGCCCAACACAATAATCTGGCATAGTCCATTAAATCCAAACTTGGGTGTCCTCTCTGCCTGACCACACTGTGGTTTACTTTGATATGCCACTCCCCCCAAAGTGGTTGCAAGTAGCCTACACCCAAATGCAAATTGGAGCCCATGGGCAGAGTGGGGCTGTGAGAAGTGCAGAAGGGACCTGTGTCTGCTCATCCCAGGTTCCTCCATGCCCACTGTCCCGGTTTGTCCAGCAGCACAGACAGGCAGAATTCCTCCTTCCTCTCTCAAGTCTTACTAGGACTCTGAATTGTAGCTCAGCAGGGATGGGTAAGAAAGGACAAGACGACTCTATGCAGTTTTTGCTGAAGGTAGTAACTTGATTTGCAAAGCTTTTGCTGCAAACTCTTACTTTCTGAATGTCAGAAGTTGAGTATTTCTTCTGTCTTGGTTTCTGCATATACATTTCTTCTCTGATGAATCTTAATCTCCCGAAGATAAAAGCTTGGGTCAGATTTGGGAGAAAGTCATGTACTTAAAAAGTCAAAAGATAAAAACTACATTAACATTTTGTGTGTTGCAAGTGGTAAAGAAATGATTCAGAAAATTGCTCTGGTTTCCTTGAACCAGATTTTCCAAACTGTATTCTGTAGGTCTGGTTAATAGAAAGTTTAAAATGATTACTTCCAAATGGAATTTATGGCCAAATATGATATCTGCCCTTTGGAGAGTTACACCATAGTGATTAAAAGTTCAGAAAAATCATGCAGTTAAAAATAAAAGTATTAAATCTTTACCAGGAAGCTTCTCAGAAAAGTTATATATCTACATAGGCCTAGCAGAAGACAATTTAACTATGGCTATACTAAGGAGAAGTTGGAGGTTTGAATGGCTGTTCATACACCTTGCCTGGTAATGCTTTATTACCAAGGACCAGTAATGCAGATATTTTTCAAAGTAAATATATAGTCCAAACTGTTCACCCAGTGTTTACTTTGAACTGAACCCTAGGTGGAAATCATTTTCTTTGAGAGCTATTTTTCCTTGGTAAGGTAGTTTATGTGATGTGGAAAGTGTTTTGTAACACATATGCCTAAGCAGTGAACCTTTTGTTAGGGCCAATTTGAGTTTTCTTTTCTGATTAAATGTGAGATTGAAATGTTTCACTTGGCTGCGGGCAGACTAATTCACTTGGGATCTCTTCTGCGTCAGCTTTGTGCAGACAGAGAGTAAAGTATTAATAATATTTATATTTATATGATTCTGGAATTGATTATAGACCGATTATCCAGGATGTACACTTGTCTGAAGTAATGTACTATTAATTGTCTGAAGTAATGTACATCCTGTGATGTACAGAATGAAGAAATACGTTATACCTGTAAAAGGCATGTAGTAATGCTTAGGACCATACTAAATAAGAAAGCCAGGAATATTGAAGTGAGGACAGACTCAGCCAGTACCGCTGTGGTCCCACATATGGGAGCAGAGCAATGAGTCTGGAGAAAAATAATTTTAGGACTCTGTAGTGAGCAATAGTACATGTTTGTTTTATTGGTAAACAGATAGCATCAAAGTAACTTTGGTTTTGGATAAATTCTACATGGAAACTCAAGGAATCGGTTTTTAAAAATTGTAAATGAAATCATTGTGGTTGTGCAATACTTCTTTGTCGTTATGAAAAACATTTTGTTCACTGAAAGGAAGGGTACTTGCAAAATTCACAGACGTGTGAAGGAATGGCTTTGACTTTTCATTTGTTATGAAAATAAAAGTTTTGTGACTGAAGATCAGTGAGAGCTGTAGCTTTCTCCCAGAGTGGTTAGAGCCCATGAGCTACCGTGATGTGGATTTGTAATGTAGTTGTAAACCATACCAATACTATTGTTCCCCAGAGTTGATAAGGATTTTAAATATGAATGTCACAGAACAATTATGTAGTTCTGATGGGGACAAGAGAATTTGTAGGGGTGTAAATACCGTAAAAGTTGGAAAGCAGTGTGTATGTAGTTGCAGATTGTGACAGAGCCCTGGCTTTTAACCTGGGAATGAATAAATCTGTTCTTTCTTGTCCTAGTTTTTTTTGAGACTAAAATTTCCATATTCTAAGACATAGGAGCAGCTAAAAAGTTATATATAGAATGAAGAAAATGAATATAGATTTAGAAAATTGTAGCCAGTAATAACTGTGGAAGAATATTTTCCACAGAATTTAGAAGCTCCTAATTCTCTTATAGGATGTTTGTCTGATATTTTCATTTCCTGGGTATTAGAAATAAACCAAGTGTTTCAGAATCTAGCATAGTCAACAACTATTTTTCCAAGCAATACATTTTGTGAGATGACTTGTAGATACAGCTCTTTTTAGCCTGACTGAAGAAAGCTGCTCTCTTTTTATCAAAGTGGGAAATGGTCCTGACTATCAAGCAGATCATAAGGTATGTAAACTGTAGGCTGGGGCTCAGGCAAGGCGCCGAAACAGCGACTTCGCTCATTGCATCTCTCCATGTCAGGCCCAGAATTAACACGCTTTTCCACCTTAACTGGAGGTCTGGACAGAATGACCTGCCTGGCTCATCGGTTCACTTCGTACCCCTCTTGTGTAGCAGAATGTTAGCTGCTGAGCTTTAAAGTGCTCACTTTGGCTCTGGAAGACTGTCTCCTCCCAGTGAAACGAGACCGGCACCTATCTCAGGGGCTTCTGGTGAAGATGCAGTGGGTTATTTGATAAGTCAATTGCTTACCACAATTCCAGAGATGATTAAACTACTATCAAGCAATTTCCTCTTCCCTTTCCTTTCACTATGTTAAGCTTCTATATTGTAGCTCAAAATGTAAATAACTGAGTTAGTTATGTTTCTAATGCTTTAATAGTCCCCTCATTAGATTCTGGGCTTCTGGGTAAAATATAAGACACCCAGTTAAATTTGTCTCAGATAAACAGCAAACTATTTTTTAGTAGGAGCATATCCCAAGTATTGTGTGGGATATTGTTACACTAAGAAATTATTCTCTGTCTGAAATTCAAATTTAATTATATTTTTATTTGATAAGTCTGGCAACTTGAACAGTACATTTTGAATTTACATTACAAATTCATATTTTCTACAGTAAAGGCTACTAAATAAATTAAAAATTATTATGAGTAATGCGTATTAAATGTTACTAATTATACATTAAAATAATTGTGTATTGTACTGAAAGTCATTTATAGTAACAGATGGGAAAATGTTGATGGGGAAAAATTCTGTATTTTTATAATAAATGCCCATGTCTTAATTCTTGAAAGCAAAATCTCTCAGAGAGGTGTGAGCAAGATGATGAATGTAAATCAACTAACTAATGAAGTGAATCATGGTTCAGTAATTAATAATTATTTAATTTAAGTAGTAAAGTGTAGCAATAGCAAATCCTGTGGATGTGCCAGCCACACCTGAGACACTGGCTGGAGAGACCAGCATGTGATGTTTGGTGAACTGTGGAGAACAGAAAGCACACAGTGCCCTTTTGCATATGGGGGCTGAGTCCCAGGCCCTCCGGCACATAGCTGAAGCCGCACATGGTACTGAGCCAGGCGTGTAGTGCCTTTTGCATCTTAACCAAGCTCTACTCACCGAGGCTGAACCTCAGCAGTTCAAGGTGTGATAACAAACCGAATGTGAGTTTCTGTTTCCTGCCTCACAATTTCCCAGATAGTTTTTCTTTCCTTACCAAGTCAAGAATTTTCACCTTTTCACTTTAAGGAAGCAGTTTACAACTCCTCTTTGGCATATCTGAATTGCTAGCACAGCTACTCTTGCACTGTGGGGCCATTATTAAGTGAAGTAAGGCTTGCTTAAACCCAAGCATGTGATCCTGTAACATGCCAGCTGATCTGATAACCAAGACAGATACCAAATGACTAACAGGAGGGTGAAGTATACAGTGTGAATACATTGGAAGAAGGGATAGTTCATGTTTTGGGCAGGACACGGTGGGATGGTGTGAGTTTTTATCACTCCAATCAGAAAGGTATGTAATTTAAAGCGTATGAACTATTTATTTCTGGAATTTTCCATCTAATATTTCTAGACTGTGGTTGATCGTGCGTAACTGAAACCCTAGAAAAATAAAATTATGGTTAAAGAAGGACTACTGTAAATTCAGTTGGAATCCAGCATTACATTTAATTGAATTTTGTTCTGTGGTCCTTCAGCACTTAAAAGAAGCAAATGGTAATGAGAAGTTAAGAGAATTTTTGTACAACATTGTACTTGTAACATTTTGTCAATCACAAATATTAGTAAATGTTACTGTATAGCTTTTTAAACTGAATGAACCTAGGCTTAATGTAATTTATAGTGTTTTCATTTTCTTTCATATACTTAATATTTATTTCTAGTTAACAGGCATTATGTATCCAGTATAGAAAATTTAGGATTTATAGAAAATTGGAAGAAAAGTTACATGGCCCTATCATCCCTCCAAAAAAAACCACCACTGTCTTTCAGAAGTTTTAGTATTCATGTTTTTCTCTATGTATTTTATGTCAGTCATAATTGCTATATTACTTCATAATATAACAACATGATTATAACTTTAATGGCTACTTACTGTTACATCCTGGTTTGTGTTATGTTCATGGTAAATTATTCAGCCAGTCCCATATTTGTAGACATTTAGTTTGGTGATACTTTTTTTTTTTTTTTTAAAGAAAATCATGGTGAGATGAACAGGTTGGGGCATAACAACTTTTTACATTGTTATAATTTTGCTTTAGCATAGTTCTAGGGGTACAATTTTAATGGCTCAAATATTCAATTTTGTATTAATGTGTGAAAGGATTTGTCATGGTTGATGTTCAAATGTCCTCCCCAAAGCTTCATGCACTGATAAGTGGGGCTTTGGGGAGGTGACTTATCATGGGGATGTGGCAGTCATCTGTATTGTAGCTAAGTGTGATGCTGGGTAGTGAAGCCTGGTTGGAGGATGTGGTGCTGGGGGCACGGCCTAGAAGCACCCGTCTCCCTCCCTGCTTCCCACTACTCTGCCACGAGCTGTTCCTCTGCTCCCATGACCCTCTGCTAGCCTGGGGTACAGCTGAAACCTCTAAAATCTATGAGGCAAAATAAAGCGCTCCTCCTTTAATTTGTGGGTACTGGGTATTTTGTCCCAGCAAGAAGAAAAGTGACTAAGACAGGACTGTTTTTATTTTTGTCACCACTAGCATTGTGTAAGAATTCCTGTTTTATTTTGCCATTGACCTTTCTTACTTTTTAATACTTTGCTAATTAAAAATAAAACTGAAAAGTTTTACATTTCACTGATTACTGTTATGACTAAAGCTTTATAATATGACATGCTTTTAGTTTATAATTTGAAAAATTATAAAGAGAGAGACAGGGAGAGAGAGAGAGAAAATAAATTTAGAGTGGTGTTTTGCTCCGGATTTACCAGGTGAACTTGATAGAAACTGCTTGAGAGTTTGTAGGTGAAACATATGAAACTATCGCCACTGGATAATTTGATTCACCTTGTAATTTTAAAATTACCCAACTATCTTATACCTAGAATACTGTTTTTTTATTCTATTTAAAAATTTCGTAGCCTCAAAATAAACACAAGGTTTTTTACAAATGAAGTTACTAGTGATTAACATCCTCGATACAGACTGATTACTGAGGGGACTGATTGATGGCCCTTCAAAAAACAGACTTATCCTCAAGGCTTGAGTTAAAAATTTCTAAATTTAAGAACTGCTAAGCTTTGATACCTGGGCCATGACAACTTCAAATTCCAGGGAGAGAACCTTTGAATCCAAGTATTTTTTCTATAGAAAAAGCCCACCCACAATAACATTCATTTGCAGAAGGAAATGATTTATTGCTGCCTGTGAATGAGTGCCAAAAAAGTTTTCTCCTGAAATATAGTGCCAGTATTTCCATATAAACACAGTTTTACCATATTCAGAGATGTGGAAATTTATTTTTTATAGAATTTATAGGTTTTGAGATGTAGAGGGTCCTCATAAAGTTCTTGTTTAAAAACTTAAAAAAATTAACTTTTATAGTTCACAGGTTTATATGGTAGAAATGATAGAAACCATATCTAGAGGACAATTCAAAATTTTCTTTTCCCATTTCTGCTTGCCAGAGGACACTGCTTTATAGTCTCATTGAGCAAGCACTTACAGAGCTTCAGCTGTTTGCGGTGTGATGAGTTCACACTTAGAACTCCAAGGCAGTTAGTGGGAGAAGCTCCCAGTGTAAGGACTCCAGCACATAGTCCATATTATTACGGATGATTAAAGTGAAGGGTGGAGGGACTACTGTTTCTGGGGAGACTGTGAAGTTTTCACAGAGAGGGTCACGTACCCACTTGCTCTTGGACAATCAGAAGGTGTTGCTATGGTGCGCTGCCGTGTGCCTGAAAGCAGGGGTGCTGCCTGCTGGCCAGGAACTGGACCTCTGAAACCAGGAGCCACACTGAACTGTCACTCTCTTAGGCAGGTCTCCTGAGATATTTGGTCACAAGGATGGAAAGCTACCACAGACACTGAGGGAGGGATTTTGGACAGGCACCTCTTCCAATAGGTTGACCTGGCTTTAAAGATCACACTGAGAAATTTTTCTTTTTTTGTAGGCAGCGGGATTCTATGGAAGTTACTAATTCGTCAATGGGATGATCAGATCTGCATTTTTAGAAAGATAGCCATAGTAGCTCAGAAAATGGTGTATTAATGTTGAAAAGAGCAGAGTCAGAGAGGATGAAGGCAGGGTCCAAAAGTGGGAGCACAAGTAGGTGGGAGAGATAGCTTATAGGAGAGTTGCTAAAACCTTGTAGTCAGTTTGTTTTTTGTTTGTCATGAGATGTTGAAAAGGTAGTATGTACTCTTGAATAATATACTTGACCCAAACTATAATAAATTTATTTTTATGATAGTTTGTAGGCTGCATCATGTACCACATCCATGAAAACATAAAAGTTAAAGTAAAAGAGAAAATTAACACAGCCTGTATTAATAGTTCCTTGTACTGACAACTTTTGGTATTTCACTCTAAGGCTTTATCTCACATAGGATTTTAACCACTGTTCCCATTTTAATTAATTAATAATTTTTAAATTAAATATTTACATAGTACAGCACCAAAATATGCTGTAGACGATATGATGTAGACCATAAAGACAAATCAGAAAATCAGTGCTCAAAAGAGTTTATTTTCTTTTAAGGGAGACAGAGAATATATTAAATAAACAACATACATCTGTTGGTGTGTAGTGGTAGGAATTATGGAGGGGCCAGGGATATAGCTCAGCAGTACAAGCCAGTACAAGCACCTGCCTGGCAAGTGCAAGGTCCTGAGTTTGATCCCTGGTACCAAAAAAAAAAAAAAGAATTATGGAGGAAATAGAGCAGAGGGCAGGAGGAGGTTGCCAGCAGAGAGATGTGCTGTCTTACCGTGAGCCACTCAGACAAAGGGGGACCTGTGAGGAGCCTGGAAGGTAGTGAGGAAACAAGAAGTGTGGCCCTCTGGTTCAGTGACAGAAGAGTAAGCACCTGACAGAGGTGGGAACCTGGCTGCCTGACGTGGATGAGGAATGCTAGGATGGCGGGGTGGCTGGAAGAGAATGAGGGAGGCTGGAAGGAGATAAGGCTCGGTGTCAGAGAGAGGCCACATCACTGGAATCTTGCAGTCTTTTATCTAGTTCTTGGCAACTTCTCTGCATTAAACAGGATGGAGAGTTTTAAGGAGTGGTGTGTGACAGGCTTGTCAACCTATTGTACTAAGAGACATGGGCAGTGAATGATAAACTCATCGGTTGTAGAAGGTGGGTTGCTGGAAACACGTCTTTGGAGGGTGCATTTTCCCTGGGCTTCTCCCCTTGTACCCTACTCGCTGGGTGCCAGAGGTGAGTGCCTTATTCTGCTGTGCCCTTCTGCTGTAGTGCTTCTGCTTGGAGCCAGCTCCTCATGGCTGAATCCTCTGGAATCATGAGCCAAGTTCAGTCCTCTTTCTTACAGTTTCGGCCATCCAGTTCTGGTATTCTGTCCTGGCAGCAGGAAGGCTGGCCAGTGCATAACATTGGCACCAGGGAAATGGGATCATTAGTGTGACTGGATCTTACTATTTGCTTCAGAAGCCTTTGAAACCAATACTCAGAAGTTTGGAGAGATTGGCAGATGTGGTTTAGAGAAGCCCTAGAATGCTGTAAGCAGAACCTGATGGGTAGTTCTGGTCAGAACTCAAAATACCCAAGTACTGATAGGAATCTAGACAGTAAAGGTCAAGCTCATGCGGTTTCAGACAGGGACTGCATTGGGAATTGGACTGGAGGCTGTGAATGTTACATTCTGGCAAAGAACTTGTTTGTATTTTGCCCAAGTCCTGAGACTTTGCAGGAGGCTGTATTTAAGGAGTGTGGACTGGTTGATTGGGTAGAGGAAATTTCCAGGCAGTGCAACATCCAGTCTGTAGTATGGGTACTGCTGGATCCTGTGAGGTAGATTTATAATGAAAATTGAGAGAAAGAAGCGGGCAGAAATACTTAAATACTTACATTTTGACCTGCAAGGAATCATGTGTAAAGTTGGGGGCCACAGGAGGTGAGGCTGATGAAGAGATTAGCATGCTGAAAAAAAAGCAAGTACAGCGGATCCTTGAATTACGACTGACTCGACATGTGAACAACTTGGATTGTGATCAGAATTTTAGTCTTACGATCAAAGGCTTGAGTTATGACCTGAATGTTGGCCACTTGTGCTTCTGGACGGTCTCAGATACAGATTTAATCTCTAAGCGTTCTGGAAGGAACATTTCAATATCCTTTCCTGTGTGGGTTTGAGAAATCCCGGGCCAGCGTATCTCTGAGGACACTGAGACCCGCCTGTGTACAGGAGAGAGACTGAAGGCTGTGTAGAGGAGCCTGAGCCTTCAGCTGACAACCTGAGCTGGAGCCAGCCCTCAGGAATGGATTGAGTTCATAAGCCAAGGGTATACTTACTTAAAACGGTGATAAGAAGAAAGATATACCTTGAGGCCACCTTAGAAATCAGCAAGACCCCACCTACCATGGGCTCCAAGGTACAAAAGTATAAACCTTTCATTTGAGTAGAGGGTTCTGGGCCCCTTGAATGAGAAGGGTCCCCCTAGGGAATTTGTTTCACAGGATTTCACTGTGCTCAGCCATTCAGCCGTCAGAGGCCACTGTCATCATATTTTGAGGGACTTGGCTGTTGCTCAAGCTGGTGATAGACGTCGGTGAGGTCAATTTTTCAGGCTTGACGAATGCAAAAGTTGTGCAGTCGTGAAAGCTCCCAGCCCCATTTTGAAGGAAGGCCTAGAGGCTGGGCACTGTGCCTCTGAAAGGGCAATGCATTCAGTGTGGAAGGCAAAGCTGCAGTGGACACTCCAGGAGGTCAGAGATACCAGGAATGTGGAATATTTGCTGAGAATATTAGCAGACAGTGAGTGGGTCCTGCCCAGAAAAGAGGCCATGGGGGGCGCAACCAGCAAGGGCGTAGGGCTAGGGTCAGCCAAGTGCCTTGGAAGTCACATCTCATCACTGTGTGCACTGAGTGCCGGAAAGTTGACTACAGGACTTAATGTTTGCCCTTTTGAGTTTTTGTTTTACTGTGGTCCTATTCTTGTCCATCCTTCTGTTTCTCCCTTTTTGGAATGGTAATGTTTTACCCTGTGCTACTGTATATTATAAGCATGTAACTTGTTTTTTCAATTTTGCTGGTGTTCACAGCTAAGAATTTGCCTTGAGTCTCAGAGGACTTGCCTTTTGAAACCTTGGATAAATGATTATTGCATTTCCATTGCAAAATAGTTGTATCTTCTTAGGTATAATTATGAATTTGTTATTATGTTATTTGGAGATAACAGTGGTTTATGAGATGTGTTTAAGTCTCAAGTTGCAAAGGGTGGGATGTGATGTATTGAGATTCTTGGAGACGTGATTGAATCATGTGGGTCAGTTGGAGGAGGTGAGTCACTGGGGTATGTCTTTGGAGGAGATATTTCTTGCTAGGGCTCTGCTTCCTCGCTGCCACGAAGTAAGCACCTGGTTCCACTACGCCCTCCTTCGTGTTTATGCTTTATGCTTTTGTGACAGCTCTCCATGAACTAAATCTTCCGAAATCAAAAGCCAAAGTAAACTTTTCTTCCTGCAAGTTCCAGGTGTTTTGTCATCTCGGCAACAGGAAAGCTGACCAGTACAAGATCTGACCTCGTTTAGGTTTTAAAAGGATAGCTGTAAGTGCTGTGCTGTGAGTAGACTTAGCGGCCTAAGGTGGGAGACAGTGAAGAGGTCACCTCAGCAGTCCCCATACATGGGAGGATGGTGTGTTAGACCTGACTGGTAGTGATGCAGATGAGAAGTGGTCAAGTCCAGACCACCTGTGCTAATGGATGTGTGCTATGAAAGAGAGGCAATGGAGAGCGATGCCAGGGCTCTTGGTCCATATGAGGAGAGGAGTGGAGTTGATATGGTCAAGACTGGAAAAGCAAGAATGTGGGGTGGAAATACCAGGGAGTTAGCTTTGGCTACTGTAAGTTGCTATGTCTTAGAGTGTAAGTAAGATAACCAAGTAACAGTTGTAAATACAAGTCTGAAGGTCAGGACAGAAGTTTGAGTTTGTTTTGATTATATTTGGGGAAAAATAGTGAAGTTAAAAACTGGTAGCAGATACTTCAAATATTTATAAATACTTTAGAAGACTATAGGATTTTAATATAAATAAGGATATCTTATGGCAGTAGAGTATTTATTGGTGACCTTTTCATGTTTTCTTAAAACTATTTTTAAACAGATTACCATTTTTACAAATGGTAAAGGAGTAGTTAAAATATGACTCATTTAATTTGAGGTTCTTCCTAAATCCATGGCTTGTTATTACCACAAGGAGTGCGACACTTTCTGTTTGTTGTTCTTCTTTCTGCTTTTCAGCAGTAAGTTCTTGACAGTGTTGTATGTGGAATGCCAAGGAGCAGCCTCTCCGAGCTGTTAAAGACTCTGGGCTCTGGGAAGCATCCTGGCTCTGCAGTGTGTTAGCTTGCAGGCCCTTGGCAAATTACTTACTATCCCAGTGTCTCCTGTTCCTCATGAGTAAACTAGAGATAATACAAAATATGTTGTAGTTGTTTAAACTAGTAATGCAAATAAAATGCTTAGAACAATACCAGGTACAGAGTAAGGACAAAAATGGTAGCTATTATTATCTGCCGTGGTTTTAGTATATATAAAACTTACTCTGGGAACTTTGCATATGCCCTTTTACTGTATAATTATAAATGTTATTTTCTGTATGGAATATATCAAACAGAGTAACAGCATTAATGGAAAGCAAAATTCAAAAGACTTGATATCAATTTTACTGCCCCAAGTTAATGAAATGTTCTCATTGCTTTCCTTATTCTCTCTCAGTTCTCTTCATACACATGTTTAGTGTATCTTTCTGTCATTTTTCCATATTGCAGTGTGGTCATAGTGCTTATATGTTTTAATGTAGTAAGAACTACTTGGTCCTATCTCTGTCAACAGGTATTTGAACTATTATAATTGTAAGTAGTGCTGTCATATGTTATTATGACTTATGTATATTTTCCAGCAAATAACTTCATTTTCATTTGTTTCCTGATATTATATTCCTGAAAGTGGAACACCAGGGTAAGGAATACATACCTCTTAGTCTGGAAACACTGTTCTTTCAGACTGTGATATATATCCTTCTATTAATTATGTATAGTTGGTATTAGTAGTAGTATTTATTTTTGCTAACTTGGGGGATATTTACAGCATAATGATAAATTGGTATTTGGTAATAGAAGTAATATTATTTTATTTTTTACTGTGCTAATATGAAGGGATATTGTGATGAAGAATATGCTGTTGGAATTAGGCCGCCTGGGTTCAAAAATCCAAATCATGCCTGGCTTGGTATCTGAGCTTGGGAAAGTTACCTAATTTAAGCCTTGATTTTCTGGCCTTCTCTAAAGGCCAGAATAATAGTATGACCTGGCTAATGTGGTGATTTTAAAGAACTAATGAGTGGCTCTGGGTGTGGTTCAGTGGTGGAGTGCTTGTCTAGCTTGTTCACTATCTTAAGTTAGGTGACCAACTCCTGGGGGCATGGGGAGGGGGAGAGACCAAATTAAAAAACTATACACAAGAAAAACAAGCATACAAACAATAGGAAAACGAGTGACTAAGACGCGCATAAACATGCACATTCTGATTTTGTAAGATTACTGTTCCACCCTTTTTCCCTGTCTGTACATTTAGGTATTCATAGGAATTGTGTTGAACAAGCTGATGCTTGCACATATTTTTATTTCTTTCACACAAATTGTCATTTTGATGTTTTTGGTATTTGCTATTGTAGACAATTAATACATTTTTCACAGACTATTTTCCATATGTTGAATTTTACCAGTTCAGCTTTTTAAGGTTTACTGATTTGGTGTTTTTTTTTTTTTTTTTTCTGTTTTGCATAAAAATCATAGGATTCTTTACAACCTCATATTTATAAATTTTCTTTTTTCTTTTTTTATGGTACTGGGCATTGAGCCAGGCAGGCATTGTGAATGCCAGGCAAGCATTTTACTGGTGAGCTACATCTCAGCTTTTTTAAAATTTTGAGACAAGGTTTCATTGAGTTTCCTGGCTGGCCTCAAGCTTTCGATCCTCCTGCCGTCCCCCTTTGAATAGCTGTGATTACTGTGCCTGGCTTTTCATGTATTTAATAAATAGTTTTGCTTTATGCTAGTATTTATATGGTTGGAACTGTTTTAGTGTAACTCTTCATCCTTTTAGAATTTAGTGTAAAATGTTAAGTATGAATCGAAATTAATTCAGATACTCCTCTACTTGTGACGTGGTTATAGTCTGATTCTAGATGTGTCCTATGTCAAAAAATAGTAAATTGAAAATGCGTGTACTACACCTCACCAAGCATCACAGCACAGAGCACAGTAGTAGGGTCTGGGCTGTTTACCTTGTGATCCTGCTGCTGACTAGGTGCTGTGGTTAGTGGTGGCTGCCCAGAAGCATTGGAGAGCCTTGTGCTGCATGTTGCTGACTAGAAAAAATGTACAATTCAAAGAATGGCTTCTACTTTGCACATCACTTTCACACTCTTGTAATGTTGAGAAATTCTGAGTGGAACCATCATAAGTCAGGGACTGTATTTCTTAATTGTTGACAATTATTCTTCACTTTGCTACCGTTTTTCAGTATTTTCGGCTATTTATTTTTTCTGGAGAAATTAATATGAAAAGAGGATATGATAATTCTTATTAAAAAAATCTAGCTATCCCATAGTTTGCTATTCAGTTCACCATCTAAAAAGTTAATGGTAATATAACAGCACTATCATGAAGAAAAGTAAAGCGGTTCGGTTCTTTTTCTTCTTAAAGCCTTTATTTGGAGAAGAATGGGAAAGTAATTTTTTTCTGTCTGTTTGTGTGAAGATAGTGCTGTGGTCTGAGTGTGTGCCCAGACTTGGTGTATTGACACTTAGTGGCCAGTTGGCAGTACTGGGACAGGGCTTTCAGGACAAGACTGAGCGGAGAGCAAAGGAAGGGTGTGTGCCCTGAGCTTGCCTCCTGCTGCACAGTGCCTGTCCCTCTTGAGGGCTCCCCAGCAGGGGGCCATTGTGAAGCAGGAGCTGCCTCAGAGTCACTGACCCTGCTGATGCTTGGACCTTGGCCTTTCCAGCCTCCAGAGCTGGAGCAGGGCATTTCCACTGTAAATTACAAAGTCTCAGGTATTTTGTTAGAGCAGCACAAATTGAGAGAGAGAGAGAGAGAGAGAGAGACAGAGGTTGAATTCTTGGCTGTTACAGAAGATGGTAGTTTAGCTCTGAAAAGAGCATGCCACAGAATCCCTAGAAAATTTGTTCAGAGCCTGAGGTTTTTGAAAAAATGTATTATTTTTCCTTCAGTGTTTCAGAAATTCCACTTTATATTCTTAGTCCAGATTCTGGTTCTGTTGTGTCTGGCCTTGGCTTTCTGGCCTCAGGCCCTTCCTGTCTGTGGAATGAGAGCACCTTACCTTCCATGCAGGAAGGATCAGGAAGCCAGGTCTCATGGCACATTCACCTGGTGTCACACTGGCTGGTCGGTGCCTGTGGCCAACTGGTGGCTGAATGTTCCTTGCGCTTCTGGCGCAGCTGTGAGGATGGGGAAAGGGAGGTGGCTGCCCCTCACACAGTCCGTCAGGATCGGGCCTTCTCATACAAGCACTCTCAGGGGGCTTCCTCCGCCCATGGAGTGTTTATATGGCTCAACTCTTGAGGTGGAAACAACCAGAAGCTGTCACTGTAGCAAGAGGTTCTTAGCATTACCTCACGGTGGGACCGGCTGGGGAACTTTAAAACTAAACCAATTGAAATCAATTGGAGCAGAAAGCCTGAAGTGAGGTAAAGGCAGTAGATTTTTTTTTCTTTTTTGAAGGCTCTGCACATAATTCTGTTGTTATCCTAGGTTTGAGAATTTATGCTCTGGATGGTTTCTATGCAGTGAAAGCAGTGCTGCTCTTAATGTTCTCTTCTTCATTACCTTTTAGGGCTTCTTTGCACATAGTCCTTTGCACATGCTACAGTTGCATGACTGGCTGGAGGCAGAGCTGTGAATCAGTGTAGGTTCCATGTTGCACCACTGCCTGTTTAATTGAGAACCTGCTGTTTGCTAGAGACTGTTCGAGGTGCTGAGATGAAAGAAGTGAGCAGAACAGGTGGAAATTCTGTTAGGGGGTCTACATTCTAGGAGAAATTCTAGGAATTTTATTTTAAAAATGTTCCTGGAGATCAGTGTCTCAGTAAGTGTTACCATTAAGCTGTTCTCATTCCATATGATGACTTTAAATTGTGGATAATTAGAAGCACATAATTGTCCTCACTTGAAAAATAGTTTATTAGTCTAGACCAGTGCTGGCAAACCTTTTAGAGCTTTCAGTGATGACAAACAGCTGGCTGTGATATGCATGCTGTACACTGATTTGCAGGGTCTGTGTGTGTGTGTGTGTGTGTGTGTGTGTGTGTGTGTGTGTGTAGGTGGATGTTTAGGGAAGAGGATGTGTGTGTGTGTGTGTGTGTGTCTGTGTGTGGGTCTGTGTGTGTCTGTGTGTGTGTAGGTGGATGTTTAGGGAAGAGGATTCTACACTTCCGAAGCCTTAGCTTTCTGTGGCAGGTTTAGCTTTGGGTCAGAGTACGTATATAAGTTATAGTTCGAGCTGTCTTGGTCCTCTCAAGGTCCCAACACAGCTCCCTTTCCTTTCTCCTAAAGTGGAAAAAGCCAAGTAATCTGACCTGTAACCCTGGCTCACCTTTACAAGCCTCCCTTACGGCATTCCCTTCTCAGAGCTTTGTTGGGCCACCGTGCCAGCAGCTCATGAACTTCATCACTGGAGCCAGCATATCCCTGGCTGATACAGCTTTGGAGCTGCCTGTTGTGAGGCCAGTTGCATCCTCGCAGGAGTGGGAGTGTGGGAATATGAGCCAGGCACAGCCAGTGGGAGTATTTTTAGCCTGAGGCCTTTTCAGCACCCCCTCTAGTCGCACAACTTCATCAGCTGCTCCTCTGTGTGTGTAAACAAACTCTTCCCCAGCTTCCGGAGGACCCAGATTGGAGACCCTATTCACGCCTTCACAAATACAGCATTGCTTGTGACCTTTTGCTCTAACTTGGGACACTCTTGAGATGTTCAAGTACATGCTGACAGGGTTCTGTGAGAATAAGTAAGTATGTGCTTCATGGTGAGAGACAAGCCTTGCTGGCGCTCGCCCAGTCCTGTGCCTCTGGATAGAGTGGGTTGTGCCTTAATAGTGGCACTCAATTTGCCAAACTTGTTTTTTTAACATGTTGGCTTAAAAACATACTCAGCTGTAGTTAGAACCCAAAAAGAAGTGCTTCTAAAACATTCTGTGATCTTGGGTTGGTGCAGCACTCTCCTGCGCACGTTCAACCCTTTCTCGTGTCTAGTAAAGCAGATTGAATTTGCCTGGGTTTATGATCAGTGTTAGTTACCAACTGTGAGATCCCTGATGCCCGTGAGCCCTTTTTGCTTGCTGTTATCTTTTCCATACCTCGCTTCACGAGGCCTGTCAAACCGTTAGGGCCATGCTTAAAGGAGGTAAGGAATTTCCGTGCGGGGCTAGACCTGCAGTGTGTGCAGCAGAAGTTTCACTCTTGTGGTCCATTTCCAAAGTTACTCTTTCATCTTCCCCAGAAAAATCTGTTTTTATGAGATGAAATTGAAAAATAAGAATAAAAGCCATCTACGTAAGACCCTTTGTTTCCTTGAAGAGCCGTGCAGAGCTGGACTCGGGAGCACTTTACCGTTAGATGTAGCTGGTTCCTGAGCAGCCTTCCCTGTGGGACTGGAGGCTGGGTGGAGGGGAGGGGGTGTGCTTTCCTGGGGTTTGTGCCCAGGACCTCTGCAGAGGGTGCCGTGCAAACACGCTCTTAACTTGTTAAAGTCTTATGACAAAAACACGTTTTTCTCATAAAAACACAGTGATGATTTGGGCGATGATTTGCAGCATGGTTTTTCTCTAAGGATTTAAAGAGGAGAACTCTTAAGGGCACTATTCTCAAAGAGCAGTTGTATGTCAGGTTGTAAAATCAGAATATCGAAGTCAGCGATGTAGATACCCTTCTAGTTCTTATGGGTGTAAACAAAATCCCATAGATACCTAGGATGAAGGGTACTCAGAAATGTAATGACTTAAAAAGAATATATAAATCTATGATGTTCAGAAAAAGAACCCAATTCCTTTTACTTTTAGCACTAATTTTGACAAAATAATATTTCTTACTAAAATTAGAGTTTTAAAAAATACGGTTTTTAGAATGATGGATTGTAGGAGACATCATTAGAGCTCACAGTGTTCTTTAACTCTTAGCAGCTGTGACAGGGCACGCCATTCCTACTCCATGCGTTTTGCCTAGAAGCTTTAAAAGCATCTGTTTATAAACTGGAACCAATACTTAAGTGTCACTGGATTAGCACTTCAGAATTTCATGTTTACACACATATTTCACAGCTCTCTTTAATATGCTTTAAAGCTGCCTGAGACTGACTTGTGTGCTCGGTTCCATAATCTGTAGCTAGTTTCTTTTGAAATTAAGCTCATTGCCACTGAAAACTGTGGCACAAACAAAGCCAAAAGGTGTTGCGCCTACTAATTGAAAACATGTATTCTGTAACTACTGTGGATTAGTGAGCACGTGAGCAGTAGGTTTTATTCAGGTTTTGTGAAGTTTAAAACAACAAAAATATTTTAATATTATTAGTAAGGGTTTCTCAGAACATAATTTGTTAGGGTTTAGCTGGATTGCACATGAGATTGCACACACACACACACACATATAATATCATATAAATTTTAAAAATTTTCTTTTACTTAATCTCTACTCCCAAACAATTTATACAAAAGTTTTTTTTGGCTTAATATTGAAAGCAGTGATGAACGCTCAAGATCTTAAAGCAGTAAAAATTATTAAGAATTTAGTAAAATAGTAGGGTATATAAGCTATTCAATTTAATTCTGTAAAACATTTCTACAATTTCTTGTACTTGCTAAGTTTGTACCAGGCAATACGAATATGAGAATATGTGCTACACTGTATAGGATTTAACTATACATGCACTAAGGACAAGGTTTGTAAATGCTTTCTTATTTTGTGTAGACAGAATGTTACTTTTTCTTCCCAGGGCTATTTTCTGCCTGAGATATGGCATAGAAAAATGGTTAGATGTGCCTATCTGAGCAACCCACAGATTGAAAAATAGTTTATCTTAGCAACCTTTTAATGTGGAGTTTGAAGCATCATTTGGTGTTTAAATTTCCTTCAAAATTATAGTGAGATAAAATTAAATGTTTAATTGGGCATCCAAGTCACTGTTTAAAAGTTTAAACCATTTTTGTCTGAAGTTTTATGCATTAACTTACCACGCAATACTAATTAACTAGAGCGTTGGCACTTTTCTGTGCATCTATTCAGAACAAAGCTAGGAAATCCCTAGGAAGGTTGTTCTTCAGTTTCGTGTGGATTTCTCAGTTCACCAGACCCTCTCCCGCTGTTACCTGCCTCCGTGGCAGCACTTGTTGTAGCGTATGGTGGGTGCCTGCTCATTGTTGGGTTTCTTTACTGGGCTGCGCTCATGGGAACACATCCCTATGATCAGTGTCACTAGTTCACGGGTGAGTACAAAACACAGACGCCAAAGTAGTGCATCCATGTAACTTTTGAACTGTTTAAAGAAATTCTAGTTTCCAAAATCCCTTTAGAGTAAAAAACTGTAAAATCAGAACTATTATTTTACTATGCATGTTGCATTAGAAACTTACCTTTGAGGTACTTAAAACTGCACTGTGAAAGAAAACAAATAAAACCCTTACTTAAAATGTTTGATTTACTCACCCCCATGCCCTATTCTGATAAATAAGGAAATTAGTAAGTAAACTCCGGTGGTATTTTTGAGTACATTTTTATTTTGCTCTGTGAATGTAGTAAAGGTATATATAATGTTCAAACCTCTATGCAATTTTTGTTTTCTGTATTTTTGTCATTAAAAGTTGTAGTTGTGGAGTCCTTGAGTCATTTTTTAAGTTACTTTAAATGAACATTGTTTCAATGGTGTATTAGGTAGAATGATTTTGGGGACAGACAGAGTCCAGTCAAACTGACTTGAACAAGAAGAAAGTCTATACTTTCTTGTAAACCAATGTCCTGATGGAGGCTCAAGAATGTCATGGCAAATTCAGGGTATTTCCCTTGGGGTGAGGGATGGGGAGAAAGACGGTTCCTTGCTAGTGCGCTGTTGGTCCTGTCCTCTGGTTTTTAGCACCAAGCGCTGCCTTAGATATGAGAACGTTTCCAGAAGGGGAGCGGTGGCATCTGTTTTTAATGCCTTCTTCTTAAGCTGCGAGAAATCTTTCCCAGCAGACTCGTCCTCTTGGCAAGGGCTGGAGCACTTTTGTTTCTCTAAATTGTCCCTAGGAAGAGCAAGGAATGGTAATGCCTGGCGTGGATTTGCCTGTGCGTCGAAGTTGGTTAACTTCCCAACCCCTAGGTGGCTATTCTAATAGGTAAATCTGTTGCCTGTGTATGAATAGCAAGACACTTTACCCAGCATAGAAACAAAATGGATCTTGTTGTATGTGGGTGAAAATTTTATGAGAAAATAAAAACAAATCTCATAAGTACACATTACATCTATAGGGAATTAAAAATAGTATAATGAAGGAGAGAGTTTTTAGGTTCTAAATGGAGGAAGAAGGCATGTGGTAACATTTTTTAATTTCAGGTTTTTGCATTAAGGCTATTATCCCCCCCCCCCCATGTCATTGCTTACTTGACTAGGATCTGAAAGTTTATTTTTACTTGTAGAAAAAAGGGAATTTTACAATATAATGAGAATAATGTCGATTTCTTTCTTCCTTCTCTCCCACCTTCTTTTCTTTGATCATGGCAAGGTCAAAGATAAATGAGTTTACAGACTGGCACTAAAGAGGGAATTTAGATGCTGCAAGATACATAATGAAGCATAGATGAAACATTTGTCCCTCAAACATGGGCTCATGGGAGATGTCACCTGAGACTTGGCAGCGCTCTGGTATGGGTGCTTGAGACGATAGCTCGTGAAGCAGGGGTGGGTTCAGTGCGGACTGCGGGCTGTTGCCAATGTTCCCTCTCTGTCAAGTGCAGTCCCTTGCACACCTTTCAGCACGCGCGAATGCTCATTCGGGGACAGGCAGCTTCCAGGTTTATTTCCTGCCCGCTTTGTTTTCTTCCCTCATGCTCTTCTGCTGTGTCCCGTCTCTCCTGTGTGGAAGCCAGTTTTGGGCGGCGGTATGTGTTCTTGCATATTTTGTATTTTCTCGTAAAAAGGGTGGGATCATGGAAATTTGTTTTAAAAGATTTTTTGTCTTTTTTTCCTGTTCATTCCTAAGGTGACAGTAAAGAGAATACAGTAAATGTTCTATGTGGTGAATACCAGGAAGGAGGAACATCTGGAAATTTCTGTGCAATAATAAAAAATGGAAACAGATGCATAACTGCCTATCCTCCCGCTTGTCAGAAGTCTGTTACTAGTAATTTTATTTTGCCTACCCACAAGGAGAGATAAACATATACTTATAATATTATTGTGTTGAAACTGAGGTCAGTAGTTTTCTATTGGGCGTATTGATTTCAGCGAAAAACCTTATGTTTCCAAGTGTAAGAATTTTGCCAATAAAATGTCAGGAATAAAATATACTAACGGGGCCAAACAGCTGTAAATTCTTTAATAAATTTTATACAATTAAGATGCAGTATAGTCTACTTTCAAAATTGATATGATTATAAAAATAATTCAAATGATGAATTCTAAAAAAGTCTAAGATGTTATGGAATTGTCTGAATATGAGATAGGATTTAATTTGGCCATTGAAGGAATACCGTTCCTAATGCGAGACTGTGTTCTGTGTTGTAGGTGCTTGCTTTCCTCAGTCCAGGTCCTCTACTTGTTTCTCTGGTTTGGTGAGTTGAGACTTGAGCAGCAGAGCGTCTCTTATTGAGGGTGAAGTGTTAAGTGGTTCGTCTGTCTTTGACATTAGACAAGGGCGGTTATGAGGTCTGTGTTGCCCTTTGGAAATCTAAATGGTCCTTAGAAATAAAGTGTATGTATATTTTCTCAAATGTGTTTTTTGTGTTTCTATGCTGTTTTCAGATGTTGTCATTCCTGCGGAGATTCAACAAGCAGACCTTGGTTTAAGGCACTTGGAGAGACAAAATCTTGCCTCTGAGAGTTTACTTCATCAAATTCTATTGAATACTGACTGATGCTTTTGTTTAAAATTAACATTTTTCCTTCTTTTTACTCCTTGTCTTGATGACTTTTCTTGTTGCTGACATACCCAACACCCACAAATTAAGGGCAAAAAGGTTAATTTGTCTCACAGTTTGTAATTGGCTGGCTCCAAGGCAGGGAGGCATGGCAGACAGGCACTGCAGAGGAGAAATAGTTCATGGTATGCAGAAGATAGCCAGGAAAGTAAGCAAACAAAGGATTTTAACAGCATCTTTCTGCCCCTTTTATGTTGTATCTAGGCTGCTGGGATTAGGATGGTGCCAAATCAATCAGTGAACTTATTTAATGACCACGACATTTATTTATTTATTTATTTATATTTTATTTATTTATTTATTTATTTTTTGCAGTACTGGGGATCAAACTCAGGACCCTGCGCCTGCTAGGCAGGCGCTTATTCCACTGAGCTATATCCCCAGCCCCAATGACCATGATATTTAATCCCCACATCACACACTCTAGATTCAGCCACTTCTGAAAAAGCTCCACCTATGACCGGATGAAGCTTTGGGGAGCATCCAGACATAACACTCCTCATGTAATTCATTCTTGGTGCATGGCATCCAGTTGGGCTTAGCTTTATTTGAGCAATGTGTGAAAGTATCTCTGTCTGGAAGATTGAACATGTGCATTTATTTTCATATGTAACTTTTGTGACTAAAAGGGAGGAGAAAAGCAGGTGCTGCTACATAAAATGAAGAGAGCGAGTGGAGAAGTTACCAGCAGGCAAGCCCACGTGAGGACAGACGGCGGGGTTGTGAGCCAGAGGACTGGCACGGGGTGCTTCCAGCCTCACTTTGCTGTTCTTTTCCTCAGTTCTCCAATTAATGGTAAGAGAGAAACGCCTGCCCCAGCTGTTTGTAAACAGCGGATGAGGCCAATGTGAGAAACTGTTTGGCCAGAACATTTCTGAGGCATTTCATGTCATTGCCTCTAGGGTTCTGTTAGTAAGTGAGAACAGATAAAGGTGAATTTGTGGTTTCTTGTCATTCAAGTTCAAACTGATGTTAAATTATATATACTTTCAATGAATTTGGATTGCGGGTGAAGTCATTGTTACTTACCTTATACCCACAGCTACAAAGATTAGCATTGTAAGAAATGATATACAGGATTGAATAAACTGCTTGTGCTGAAGTTGTGGTGCTGTTTATTTGGACAAGAATCATACGTATTAAGAAATTGGGACAAAAGTATTTCCGCTGAGCTATATTTTAAGAAAAACAGTTTTAAAGAGTTAAATGTAGATTTTATTTTGAAAGTGTATTCTATAGAGCATGGTAAGTTGTTACTGATCTTTGATTAGCAGATTCCATTATTTGATAAATAGTGTGAAACCTGTTAATTTATTGCAGAACTTTTCAGAGTTTTAATATGGTAAAATGTACAGTGACATTTTGAGAGGGCAGGCAGGATAGGCAGCACTTCCCCACAGTATGTGAGGATGAGCCCTGCTTCCTGTACCTGTTACCAGCACAGTGGTGACTTGTCTGCAAGGTGCATCCCTGGGGACCGAGGGAACTTCCCGTCATCTGGAGCCCCCTCTGAGTCACTGCCTTAGCATCTCTGAAGGTGGGGCCCAGGACCTGTGTTTTACCAGGTGATGCTGATATGGGTGAGGACTACTGTACTATGATTTCCTGGAATGTAGTTTGGAAAAAAAGATGAAATGAATTTAAACTATGTCTGCTTTAAAAAGAAAGCCATTCTATTAGGCACAGTGATATTTAGTGGTTTTTTTCCTGAGGTGTGCGTATGTGATATCATAAAAGAAAAAGTGAATGCACCTTGCCAAGTAGAATAGGTGTGGTAGAGTGAGAAGTGTTGAAAGTTTATGATTCATGATTTATTAAAAGTGGAGTTACATTAGCTTTTGTTATGTACCTGGTGTTACATACCATACCCCGGCTGTACTTTACGTTTATACTTCCTTTAGCTAAAGAAGCTCATATGTTCAGGTGATGAATTTAAGATAATAAAATTCATCAGAATTTTAATTTTCACATAGAGGTCTGCTTTTATCCTTTAAGCTTCTTGATACTGTCAGTGTAGTCCAGTAAGTCATAATTTTTTATGAATGGTACTTTTACAAAATTGTTTCAACAGTTCTGTGCTGGTACCTAGTAGAGGCTTGGTAGGCACTATGCCCTGTGTTGGATGTACCTTGGTAAATACAAAGCATGGTGCTGACCATTGCACACCTTATAGTGGACAGGAAAGCGTAGGCAAGGAAGCAAGGTCTTGGAAGGGAGGGAACTACTCGGCAGGAGTCAGCATGCTGCGCAAGAGAGAGCACATGATCTAGACACTGGAGGTTTTTCAAGGTTGCTCAGAGGAGTTGTGGAACACAGTACTGTGATGTGAAAGACACGTTTATTGTATTGCACCATGACTGGCTTGCACAATAGTCAGGAATATTAAACATATAATTATGAATTGGAGAAGGAGCACATACGCAGTTGGAAGGCACCTCTGAGCAGCAGGCAGCTCAATGCACTGGATAAACTCACTGCGCCTGTCTTTCTTTCACAGTTACAACGTTTGAGAAACACAGATCATGATTACCTTGAATTTAAAAGAATTTGGAAATGAAATGTAATATGAGTAAAATAAGTACATGATAGTTGTTCAAGCCAGTTCTGATAAATAATGCTTCAGCCTGCATAAGAATATTTATATTAAATAAATCTTGCATGTATTTGTAATAATGAATTTCCCTAGAAAAAATAATAAATTATTCACTTAGACAATTTCAAAAGGGAAAATTCCAAAGTTAGAAAAGATAATGTTGGAAATCTTAATAATATTAGAATATTTTAACTTAAAACCTTCCAGAAAGATAATGTTTTAACATTATGTACAATTGCAGAATTTTATTCATATGTGTTTGTCTTTATATGCTTCCACATATTTGTATTTTTACAGTTTTATAAGATAAGCCATGCAAGGCTGAGTGCCTGTAAACTATACTCATAATGATCCTGGGCATAATAAAATTTTTCTAAGAATGCCGCTGACACCTCTTTAAAGGCTCTAGTAGGACCCCTATGAAATAAAAGTAAGGGTCCTATCTTGAGGGCCAACAACCATAGACAACAAGATGGCTATTTTCAGATATGGGATGATTATCTGTGGTTAACCCCCACTATAGGACAACTTAGGAGGAAGGCCCCCTTATGTTAGGGACAGAAAAATCACTCCTATTCTCATTGGCTTAACTCTACTAAGTACTTGGGGAGGACACCCCCCCGTGCAGTGTATACACCCAGTAACTTCACAGGCTGAAGACTGTTTTACAGCAAACGGGTTTAATCGCCCCAGAATTAGATGGGCAGCCCCTGTGGTACTCATTGGTCCTGTGGAACCAATTTGTGGCCCTGACTATCCCCAGATGGATAGGAAGATGCACACTAGGATTTGCACGGTTACAAGGCAGAAGTGTCAAAAGTATTGACAAACTTGCAAACTTGACCTACCTATGGCATTGATGTTGTAAAAGTGTGTTTCACTGATACGATCATTTGGCCTCTATCTTTATCCTTTCCTTATCATTAGAGGATGTCATGCAGCACACCAAAGCCTTTACTAACTATACTCATTGGGCCTTAGACAATACTGAGGCTGGTCTCTCCTGAATGAAGAAGTAAAATTAATGAGGCAAGCCATCCTCCAAAATCAGATGGCAATAGACATTCTAACAGCAGCATAAGGAGGTACTTGTGCAATTATAAAAGCCAAATGTGTGTACATTCCTGATCCTTCTGCTGGTATCTCAATAGCTGTTCAAGATATTAGATGACAGGTTAATGACATGTCAGATGCTGAAGTTCCCTGGACCATCTCCTCATCTTCTTTATGGAAAACTATGATTGGTTGCTCCTGGTGGAAAACTTCGTTGGCTGTATTCAGATTTATCCCATTGGTTGTATTATTTGGCCCACATATACTTCATTGTTTCTGTGGCTGCATCTGCTGCAGACCTAAGGCTGTACATCTATCCAAGACAAGAACAGCTGGTGCCTATCGAGGGCCTTTGGGTAGACTCTGTGAGTATCTCTGACTGCTGATCACAACTGTGACCCTATTCAGCTGGTAGTAGCCAGATGGGACTTTGCCTCCTGCCCCCTCATGGCAGTTAGGGGTGCTTCTTCAGAGGGGGGAATATTATAGAGAGCTAAGTTGCATAGTAGAAATGTTGTCGGCCATCAGACAGGGCTGGGATCTGTCTGGAGAGGTCAATGCAGAAGACAGCTGTGGCTGGAGGCCAGGCTCCAAGAAAAAGAACTGCTCACCCATGTACTTCCCCTAGGGATGAACAGCAGTGATTGATATTCTAAGTAGGTGTCAATCTCCTCCTTAATCCACCCCTTCCAGGAAAGTCCTTATTTGCCCATGTGTGCTTGCTAGTGACTTGTTTCCCCATTTGATCCCCATTTAATCAGTATTATCCTAGTGACTGTATTTGTTGTAATCTTATTGGTTGACCATAGTTTTGTCCCACCTCACATCCATCCTATGATTTGCCATTGATCAATATTACCTAAGTGACTGTACTTGTGAGTTACTATACTTACTGATGGATTATAATTCTGTCCCACCTTGAACCCACCTCACCTGTGGCTTTGCTCAATAAACACCCTTGAGAAGCAGGGTTGTGAGCAGCCCACTTTCTGGCCCCCCTTCTGTCCCTCTCAGACAGAAGCTTTCTTTCTCTCAAATTCTTCCTACTCTTAAAAAAGATAAGCCATTCAGTAAAGCTATTTTAAAATGTCAATATTTAAAATATTTTTGAGCCACTAGTTTTCATTAATTACCTGCTAATTACAGCATATAGATGAGATTTGACATTGGATAGTGTATGATTTTAGATTCTTCCTCTTCCCTTTTAAGCTGTCTCAGACACTATGTTACTGGACTTGCTTTTGGGAAAATAGACCTCTCAATCTGTCATGTCTGATATGATAGAGGTGGATGTTAATAAAATACATAAAAGAAGTATATATTGTGACTTTTTGATTTATTGCTGCAGGTATATTCACCACTCCACATACTATTATTACTGCAGTTTAACTAGAATTCCCAAGCTGGGAGAGGGAGATTTCTTGGTGCCTTACTGTAGCTGACTTCCTCTTTCCATCAGGTCAGTCTCAGGTGGAAAGGTAGGATCTGCGATGGTGAGGAGCAGAGACTCTGAGTCAAGCTGCCTTGGTCAAATCTGGATTGCGCTGAAGTTGTGTAAGTCATTGACCTTCAGTGTGTGAGTGAGAGTCTCCTTATCTTTGAGGTTAGGTTATAAATGGTACCTACTTTATAGAGTTATTGTAGTGATTGCAAAGGTTAATGATTACCTTTGTAATCATTTGCAAGTGCTTGGAATAATCCCTGGCATGTAGTGGGTGATTATCATGTTTCATTTGTCCTTCAATTACTTTTCATTATTCTTTGGGTAAAGAACAATACCCTTAACAAGGCCTGTGATATAGCCTGTTATCTGGCTACTACATATTTGTCACACTTCTGTATTTTCACTGAACTCTGTCACGAGCCTGTCTGCTTTCAGGGGATTTTCTCCTTCTGAGTTCTCTCTACTGAAATGCCATCTACACCATCTTTCCTTGACCACCTGATTGTTCTTCCAGACTTCTGAACTGAGCTAAAAGTCGTGTTGTTACCTTCCCTTTCTTGATATTCCCACCAGCTGTGAACACCGACCTCCCTTCCAAAACTAGTTGCTATCTCCTCCTCACTGCCTCCGCTCCCTGTAGAGTTTTAATAGTAAGGTCTTGAGAGGAGGTCATATGTCTTTCCACGTGGGAGCATTTTATGGACATAGAATTGTTCTTAGCATGTAGTAGGCACAGAAGAAATGATGAATGACGGAGAGGAATTATGAATGAATGAGTGAACTGCCCTGCACACAGATGGGTACTATTCATAGTTAAGAGGTACTGGTAGAGGTGACAGATAATCCTAATGCCTGAGATTAGATTTTTTGTACTTGAATCTTGAGCAGGTAAATGCTTCATCATATGCAGGTGTACTTGAGAACTACTCACACAGTGTTTGGTTTCAGTTTCATGGTTTTAAAATAAATATTTGTTGTGCTAAACAGACTAGAAGTATTATTGTACTTAAATATACTACTCGCAGTGTAAATATTGTCAGTCATTTCCCATTGTTCCTGGGGATTTACCTGTCTCCAGCTGGGACAGCTTTCCAGGGTGCTCTGGGGCCCAGGAGGCACAGTTGTGCCCATTGCACATCTGCAAATGATTGTCCTGAGACTGCAGCTTGCAGCGAGGCCTTGAGCATGAGGACACGGTGGGGGGTGGGGGTGGGCCCCAGCCTTCGACCTGAGCCCTGGGAGTCCGGGTCCCTACCTGTGTGGGGTGGGCCGGCTCCCTTAGCTTGTACTTTAATGACAATGTTATTTTCCTTTCTTTTTCCCTGTTCCTTTTGTGTCTTGTATTTTTCTTTTTCCTTTTCAGCCCTTTGTACGTTTTTCTTTTTTCCTCTTTCTCCTTCAGCTTCACACATTTGAAAAATGCTTTTTTCCCCCCTCCTCTACTTCTTCAGTCTAAAAACCCCAAGGGGGCTCTTGTTTATTCCCCTAAACTCGCAGACTTTTGTGTGAAGTCTCCTATACCTTTGACATAGGCAGTGAAAAACTGATCAAGATTAAGCCCATTCAGAGACATTAAACTTCTGTGCCAGTAGAAGATTAAGGCTTGGCATAGAGAATGAAATTCTATAGTTAGAACCTTATGAACCAGAACCAATAAAATGGTTCACCAGAGTGGGAGTGCTTTACACTTTCTGGATCACTGGTTATTCAGCACAGCAAGTTCAGCGTCCCCTCCGCACACGGTAGCCGCTCCCCCAGATATGGTAAGGAAGGGAGCCATAGTGTCCACAGTGATTGAGTTCAGAAGTTCTTAGGGTGAGGCTTTCATTAAAATCTCAGATCTCAGATGAAGTCACCTATCATGGAATTTGTGCTTTTTAAAAAAAATATATTGTTCATAAAGAGTAGTCTTCTTGGGGGCATTTGTTCAACAACAATTAACTTTTACAGTTTCTGAGCCCTTTCGGAAAGCCATACAGATTTGATTGCTTGTATGAGTCATTTTTGTTTGTGTTGTCATAAAAGATCTCCCTACAAGGACTTTAATTTTCCACAGAACAAAATTTACAGTGATAAAAAAAATGTTAAGACATGATTTGTTGGTCTTTTTGTAGGGGATACTCTGTATACTCTACTCTTAGTACAAAGTCATTGGCTAAACACGTTAACACTTAGGCTGAAATTGTTTTCTGAAAGATGTGCCTTTTAAAAACTGAATGACCCACTGCTAAGTTTAACAAATGTTTAGAACTCTAAAGACTTTTATCAGTTGGCAAAACATCTTACATTACTATAGCATTAATCTGTTTGATAATGAGCAACTGTAGTTTGAAAAATGCAGCAATACTATGGTGGATTAATGGATGGGCAACTTGTGACACCCCGGTGAACTGAATCAGCGTGGTGCTGGGTGGGGAGGCCTGCCTGAGATTGTTACTAACAGCATAAAGGCAGAACTGGAGGGAAGATGGTGCTGTTGATCCTCCTGGAGAAGCCTGTCACACTTGTTCTTCTGTCGGGAGCTCTGGTCCTCACCTTCAGCATCAGTTCCTGGCTGCAGTGCAGACCCCTCCGTCTGCACAGATCCTTCATCCCGCTGGTGCAGACTTTCTAGCTTCCACACTGACACTGGGGCTTTCCCACTGCAGATCCTTGATAGGGACTTGCATGAGACGTTGTTGTGGGCTCTAGGCCTCCAACTGGCCTCATGGAAGGACATTGCCATGGGCTCTAGGTCTTCAACTGGACTTGTGCAGGATACTGCTGTGGGATCCAGGCTTCAGCTGGATTCTTTGGGTTTGTAGTGTGTGGACAGATCTCCCACACTCTTGCATTTGACTCTTGAGTGAATATTATAAAATAATCCTATAAGTTACGTACCCTGTATTAAATCCTTTCCCTTGTAAACGCTTACAACAAATATATTTTAGATTCCAGTTTATGTTGAAAATATTAAGTATAACTTATACTTCGTAAAGATTCTATCTTCTAAAACCATGCTATTTGTCCATTACCATTGTTACTATTAATTTGGAGCACTAGGGATTAAACTCATGGTCTTTGCACTGAGCTACATCCCTGGACCTTTTTCTTTTGAGACAGGGTCTCAACTCAGCTGCTATGTTGTGCGGGGTGGGCTGGAATTTTTTTTCTTTTGTCTTTTTGAGACAGGGTTTCACTATGCGGTTCAGGCTGGGCTTGCACTCACTGTATAGTCCAGGCTGGCCTCGACTTTGAACTCATAGTGATCCCCCTGCCTTAGCCTCCAGGGTGCTGGATTACAGGCCTGTACCACCATGACCAGCTTACAATAACAATTTTTTTCTTTTCTGTCTTTTTGAGACAAGGTTTTCCCCGATAGTTCAGGCTGGCCCTGAACTCACTTTGTAGACCAGGCTGGCCTTGAGCTTGCAGCGATTCTTCTGCCTCGGCCTCTGTGTGTTGGGTTTACAACCACGCTTGCTCATGCCTGCTTATGTGAGTTTTTATTCAAAAGTGAAATTACCAGCCACTTTAGGGCCATCATGTTTTCCTATTGATGATAGTTAGTATGGAATGATGAAAATATCCATAAATGACATAGAACATTTCAGTTAATACTTTTGGTATAGATCCCATTCTTTATGGGAAGTACTCCTTAGTGAGCTGTTTAAAGAAAACTGCTCCTGGACAAATGGAAGGGCATTAGTTTAATCATAACTGAGCAACATATGGTTCTTCATCATGGAAATATACTTTGTTAAGAGCTCTGTGCAGAGTATAAAAGGTGTTTACTCAGTTTTTAAAAGCAGTGATTTAGTTTCCTGGGTAAATAGGCTTTTAGGCAGATGGTGCAGAACTCAAAGCTATGTAAGTAAACCCTCCTCCTTGTCCCTTCTTTTCTCCCTTCTCAGAAATTCTTCTGGAGATAACTGTGTGCGGACTGGGTTATCTAGAGATAGTTTGAAACACCAGTGAGAGTAGTTACACACAGCTCCGTGCCTTGCTCTCCCTTACTGGCCTTTGGCGGTCATTCCATCTCACGTGTGCATGCTGGGTTTGATTGGCGCAGTGTGCAGCTGCAGCACATGGCTGCGATGGAACATGTGTGTTCCAGTTACGTGCGGTGTGTGGCATGTGTGCGTGGGTCTGCAGGGACATGTTCAGAGCGTAGACCGTGGAGTAGGACGCGAGCCCTCTCAGTCCCCATGCCCGTGCACAGAGGGTGGGTGTCTGTGTCCTGACTGTCCTTAGATGCTTACTATCCAGTGTTGTTAGACTGGTAACTTTGTCTTAACCAGTTTTGCAAGTTTATTAACCCTTTAGTTTGCATTTCTCTTGTTACGGGAGAGGTTTAGCATTTTTAAATTTACTTCAAAACACAGATAATGATTTTTTAGGTAAGTTATTTGTTTATGTTGATTTTTGTTGGTCTATGTTCTTTTCTGCTAGGAGCTCGTTATATAGTAGGAAAACCCATTTGTCATAGTTTGGAAATGTTTTACATAATTTGTATCTTGATTTATGGCATTTTGGGTATTTCCCCCTTAAACACTATTTATCATCATAATTTATTTGATCCTTAAAAAATGTCGAAAAGTACCTGCGGCGGGGATAACTTCCCCACAGCCACACAGCTGCACTGATCTCAGGGGCTGGGCCGCAGCCTCCCCTCTTCACTGCCCCACTCCGCGGCCTGCTCTCTTTACCTTTAAGTCAGGAATGCAAGTGTTCTAATCCTGTCCAGAGTAAAGCTGATGGTCATTTGTTCTTATGTCTAGAAAAGCATTTTCATACGCAGGCTTTTATATCTGAGGCAAAGCATATTAGGCATGGAAAAAATGAACACCTGAGAGGTGGCGTTTATGAATAGCGGTGTACTTTGGGTTATCTCTTTTTCTATCTGAGGAAACAATGCTTTCTATGGTTGGACTTCAGATGAAGTGTAAATGACAGACCATTTTGGAATATTCTTGGCATAGCAGAACCATAAGGCAGACTGTGTCACATAGGTTGGTGTTGTGCTTTTGCAAGAGTCCTGACTTGGGAAGGTGGGTGAATGGCTTGTCCTGCTCCTCAGGTCTCTCTGCCTTGTCCCCTTGTGAGCCTATGATTGAGCAGGACCTTCTGTGAACAGTTATTGTCTTACATGTAAAAAAATTCTCAAAAGCACACACTATTATTTATAGGCTTGCAAGTTTTTAAAAACTCGCTGCTCTAAAACCTAATTTAAATGCTGGCTCTCGGGGTGCAGTGATGGGAGTCAGTACATGGCACGGTGTCTCAAAGAGGACAGGACGGGAAGTGAAGGTGGTGGGATCTGAACTAAGCCTTGGAAGCAGGCAAGAGCAGCTGTTCCGACATGCAGGTCTGAGGGCCGTGAGGGGCCAGGGGAAGAGGCACGGTGCGGACTGGAGCCGCTCACCAGGCAGGCGCTGTGTCACAGAAATACAAGGCACATGGTGATTGAGATTTTCAGCAGCTCTGTTACAAAAAGTAAAAAACAGCCAGATTAATTTTAATGATTTATTTTATCGAAGCAGAAAAATTGGATGCAAGTAGGGGTAGCTGATGTCATATGGGATTGTAAAGGGGTTTTGTTAAAGCTTGTGAAAGGAAAAATATAATGTTTTAAGATGTGAAGGAGGATTGGGCTGAATAGAAGGAGATTAACTGGGGAAATACAGATGGAGAGTGTGATCTTGACTGGCAGAAAGAACTTTTCCCTCGGAGCTAGGAGCGGGAGTGGAAGGCTGATTAAAGATAAAGATTTGTGTCTTGGTGTAAGCTTTGACTGTCTAGGAAAGTTAACTCTTCATGAAAAGAAAAATGAAACTTCCTAAAATTCTGGGTTGTTCATAAAATAATAGAGCTCTGTGGCACGTGTTCAGTGGTCCTCTTTGATAATAACGCTAAGTCATGAAGAAATGGGCTATGACTCTGAGAACCATGGAATGCAGATGACGCGAAATGTCATCGGAGCGGCAAATGGAGCTTCGTTAAGATTTTCGGAGGGGATTCAAGGCTGACTGCTCCCGTGTCGGAAATTTTAAGCTAATTCATAAAGAGATAGATGTCAGCTGATGGGAATTCTTGATTTTAAACACAAAGGAAGAGCTGGGGAGAAGAGGAAGAGGGTGATAAGAAATTCTTTGCTCTCCCTCAAGTCAAAGCTATGTTTTTAATAAAATCTCTTTTATGAAAAATACATGTTAGCAAGTTTCAGAAAATATACTTTAAAATATACCTTTGCCGTTCACAAAATCAAAGCATATGGGCTTGTCAGCACAGACCGGGTTGGGCCGGAGGTTCCTAGGGGCGCAGCTTCTGTTCTGAATTGTGTGGGCACTGCCCTGCTCACATTACCCTGCCCAGGCCCTCCTTGCTTCAGGTCTACCTGCTGTGCTGTCCGGAGCCAGAGCCAAATGCATTCACCGGGATCTGAGCAGACCTGTGTCTCTGTGTGCTGAGTCTGTGGACTTCGTGGCAGAGCAGGCAATGAAGCTGGGTGCCCTGGTGCTGGAATCACAGGCTGGCAGGAAGGTGGGAAGGTGTGCTCAGGAGTCCCAGCACCAGTGGGTGGGAGCATGGACTTGCACACCAGGGACTTGTATGAATAGCTGGAAGTAAAAACTTTTTTAAAAACATCTATTTTTATATTTAACAGGAATTATAACTTTATATCATATTCCAGACTATAGCACGAATCAAGAATCTTTTCAAATCTTGAGTAAATGAATGATCCAAATCTTGTTTAACCCGTGACTTCAGAGTAGTAGTTTTTAGTACAAATACACACTTTTAATAAAAAGAACACTGAAAGTTTATAAATATTGTATCCTAAATATATTTACTAGAAAACCATGATTTTCATAAAACACTATCCATTTTAAAGACACTTCACTTTTATTTACAACTGCGTGTAGTTGTGATTAACCAGTTCTTGGATATATAGCTAAAGTAAAAACATCTGAGGGTACTTTATTTTTTAATGTGCTTCGTACTCAGGGTCATTAAATTTAGTCTGTGAATGTGTTTAGTAGCTGTAATTGTGCTGCAGGACAATTTAAAAACTAGAGCTGAACTCTTAACCCCAGGGTTCCTCTACGATAATTACAGGATGAAAAATAGCTTAGAGAAAATAAATCTGTTCATCTTCATTAATAAAGATGCCTCCCAGTACTGTTCAGTAACTTAAATACGATGGTATTCTGGTGCTACAGACACACACACACACACACACACACACACACACACACACACACACTGTATGTATGTGTGTATATATATCTATCTCTTTTTAGGCAATGGCTACCTATTTACTCTGCTGTCTGGATGTCACATGAGACTTGGACTCTAATGGAAACCTCTACTCAGTCTCAAGCAGGAGCAGTGTTTTCCAAGCATTGTTTCAGGGCTTAACGCATGTACTCCTTTACCCTAAATAATCAAATTACTTGACTGAGAACACTAAGTTATTAACTAAGTAGCTTGCCTTGAGTTACGTAGCTACCAAGTAGCCAGTTCCTGCAGGACCCGGCAGCCTGGCTGGGAGTCATGACCCTAACTGCACACAGTGTGGGTAGGTCTTTATTCTGTTTATAAAGCATAACCCTTGAAGGATAAATGGACGCAGTGTGTAAGCAGCACAGTCTGGTGGTGCTGGACACAGTGGCAGCTTCTGTTCCGAGGCCCGCGTCCGGGCTCTAACCTTTGAAGTCGCGCTTTGCTGGGTCTTTGCTGTGTTTCTTCTGCTCAGGTCCCCTCAGGTGTCTTCCTTTGTGTGAAGGCAGTGTTTCCGTTCTTCCACGATGGTAATGGAAGTGGCATTCTTTTGTCCTTGGTGTGTTTGTTATTAAGTGCCGTATTTACCACAGAAGTTTTGACTGATAAAGAGACTTATGATTTATCTTTTGGTTATTTCACTTTTAGTTCATTCAGTGACAGACTAAATTAGAAGCTTTTAAAAAAGGGATTTTTTCCCCCAAAATGTGACTGCTGTTCTCAGCAGAAGTTGTGATACATGGACTTCTTCCTTGTGGTGAGCAGTGACAGATAGAAGTCTTGAGAACTGCTCGCTGGTCCTCCCCTCATCAAACGCAGTTTGTCTTCCTTACCTCTCTTTGAGTCACGGTCAAGCTCTGGTCAGTGCATGCCCTGGGGTTGCATCCCCTAAGCTGGGAACAGGGAAGAAGGGGTGAATGTAAACACACCTTTTCTCAGCTGAGTGTGGAGAAGCAGTGAGATGGTGTTTCCTGGGGTGGTGAGACTGGCCAAGGGCATAAACTTTCAGTTATAAGCTCTGAAGATCTCATATACAGCCCCATGACTATAGTTAATAGCTTAGACTTAAAATTGGCTTCGAGGATAGAGGTATTCTTTTTTTTTTTGGCGGTACTGGGGATCGAACTCAGGACCCTGCGCTTGCTAGGCAGGCGCTTATTCCACTGATCTATATCCCCAGCCCGATAGAGGTATTCTTGCCATCTTCTCACACAAAAGGTGGAAAAGAAAACCTACAGCAGCATGGCCTGTGCATTTTGTGACATGTTTTTGGGGTGTATCCTCTACTCTGACTTTTCCTTCATTGTAGCTTGCTGTTCCTTGTCTCTGTACCTCAAACCCTAGCTCTTTATAGATGCGGGAAACCAAAACTTACCTTAAGGAAAATGGTTTGATTGGCAGGATTCAGAGTGCTTCACAGGAAATGGGAAACATGGAATGGTGGAAACTTTAGGATTGGAACCAGTTGCCTGTTCACTTGGACGCCTCGGAGTTTGGCGAGTAGGTGACTAATCTCTGGGCACTCTGTCTGCTACAGGGTTACAGGATGTGGGAGAATGTGTGGGAGGGACCCAGCTTTCTACCGCATCCCTTCTCTGTGCCACAGGCATGGTGCAGCGTGCAGGAGGAAGCTCAATGCAGTTGAGACAAGCTAGCAGGCGGGCCTTCAGCTCTGCGGCTGTTTGTCTGCATTTCAGTGTGGGACATGGCAGTCTAGTTTGATACAGGATTTTCTCTGGGGGAGAAAAACTCACTAAAAAAAGTAGTGGCTCTAGTTTCCAAGTGAGTTTCATGGTGATTACTGGATAATTCTCAGTGAGGCAAGTCTTTCAGTCATTTGTAGTGGTACAAATTGTGAATGTGACCGAGGGAGGAAGAGAGGACCAGAACAGAGCAGTGCTGTGCTTCCACCTATACCCTTCTCCACGAGAGAAGGGCAATTACAGGAGCATTTGAGCTGCTTTTGCTTTGGCTTCTTGTAAGATTTCTATGCCATTAGCAACTCAAAAGCAGGCAAATTAAATGTTAATGCTAAGGATGAGGAACATTATAGGCTGCTGATAATTAGAATAATTTACATATAACCCTTTCAGAAGAAATTTTGAGTCAGTAAATACTGTTATTTTAACTAAATAAATGTTCAGGATAGTGAAGGAATGTGGAACTCTTACCCCCAAGATTTTGTGTTAGTCTTTGTTCCTGTGTCCAAAAAGTTAAAAAGTGTCTTGCAAATAGTGGAAGTAAGTATGAGAAGTATCTGGTTTAATACAGTTGAACTGTTGGCAGAGAAATGTAGTTCTAGCCTGGTATAATCTTAGAATTCTGCTAGGAATTGGACAAAAGGAGAAATGTAATTTACTTAAGCTTTTTATTGACTCTATGAAGGCCATTTTAAGGAGAATTAAAATTCATTGATCTATGTGCAATCCATCTTCCTAATTAATTTCCCAGAGTGTCTGCTAGGATAATTTTAATTTTCAAAAGTACAAAAAGGAAAAAAAGGTTACTTAAAGAATAAACCATACAAGATGGTATGAGTTCAACAATGGTGAAGCTCTGTATCATTTCCTATGTTATTTTTTTTTTTTTCATTACTTGTTACCATCTGATTGTTTGATCAATCTTACATTCTTACATCTGGTGGACTGAGTAACTTCGTCGAAGATAACAGTATGGAACGTAGCAACCATTGCTAATTTGTGTCATTTTGTTTTGAGGTCATGTATCATTTTTTGTGTTGTTTTGATTTTGTCTTCATTGTTGTTGTTTTGTTAGTTTTTTTTAATCTTTAAAATAAAAAAAAGAACTAACCACTGCAGTGATTTCTAGGTGTTGGGAGAGAGAGACGGTTTCTGTTGTGGGGAGACCTTCATGGCAGAGAGGAAGCCAGGCTGCCTGCAGTGGGGACAACCCAAGGGGTTTCATCAGTGGGACTTCGGGGGTAACAGGCAGCCAGATCTCGTTTGGTCTTCTAGGCAGGCTGAAGGACTTAGTTCTTATTTTTAGTAGTGTGAAAATTCATTGCAGCATTTTAATGAAATGAATAATCTGTCGCCATTGACTTAATAAAGAGTGCTTGGGCTGCATCGTGGAGAGGAATGTTAGGACGAAAAGTGGGGGAGGCTTGCGAGGGGCTAATGGAGCAGTTCACCAGGACCCAGGGAACCAGCAGGGGCCGAGGAGGAAAGGAGAGATTCAGGATGTATTTCACAGGACAAACAGACTTTGCATTGGATGTGGGGGATGGAAAGGAAGGCATCAAGAATAATTCCAGTGATTTTCCGGATCAAAGACCCAGTTCCCATGTGTGGGGCTGAGGGAAACTGCACATGTTGAGATGCCTTTAAAATGGACATGTGCAGCTGGTGCTCAGGGAGGAGCCTTGTTGGAGATGAAAATGTGAATTTTATAAATATGTAGGTTTCTTCTAAAGTCACTAGATGGATGGGATCACTTAGGAAGTAACATGAAGACTGAGCCCAGAGTACTCTGTGGTTTGGATCCGGGGAGATGAGGAGCCAGCCAAGAAGGCGAGCAGGGGAAGTGTGTGTGTGTGTGGTGAAGTGTTTCAAGGAGAAGGAACTGCTAAGCCCAGTTCAGTCCCGCCTAAAGTTCAGCCCGTGGAGTACATGACCGGTGACCTTGACAAGAGCGGACCAGAGTGCTGAGCAGAGCGCAGGAGCGGGGAGGACTGTAAGCTGCACGAGTAGCGGTTCTCTTGAGGACAAGGCGCCCTGCAAAACGCATGGAAGCCCCAGTAGGAGGTGAGGTGAAGGAAAGCACAAGAGCAGCGTGGGATGATCTAGTAGACAGACATGAGAGAGGAGGAGCTATGCTTGAGTGGCCCACAGGAGGTGGGACCTAGTCACCAGTAGAAAGCTGGGCTAGGGGTTGGGGTGGTTTTCCAGAGGACTGCAGAGAGTCCTTCTAGGAGGAAAGGCAAGAGGGCTTGGGCGTGGGTGCGGTTTGGTAATTAGGTATAGTGGCCATCATAAAACAGGGTTTTGGAGATACGTGTGTTTTCTTGCTGCTCTTAGTTTCTGTGAGCACTTCTAGACAGAACAGTGAGAAAAGTGAAAGGGCTGGGGAGAGAGGCGCTCTGCCACATGAAAGGCAAGGCCAGTGGCGAGCAGGCTTCTGGAACAACTGTTCACTGTCCTGAGATACACTGTAGTTGCTCACAATTTTTCCCAAAAGCTGCATCACGGAGAGGGTCACACTCTCAGGGCTTCTGCCCCCCTCTCGGGTCTTGTGACGCATTCCTTCAGCTTTGACAGCACTGGGAATGCAGGGCTTCGTGCAGCTGGTTTCGACCAATGGGTTGAGACCGTGGAGGGTGATTACAGCATAATCCTTTCAACCTTTCCCGGCTAATGCTTTCTCTTGTGCTTCAGAGCAGCGGCTCTGCCTTGTTGGTGCCATTCTTCCCTTGACAGCTGACGGAATCTCAGGAAGAGCCCCTCAAGATAATTTTTAAATGAAAAAAGTCGAAGTACTACAGGAAACAATTAATGAATGAAATATACCTTCCAAAATAGAAAAAAGCACAAATGTGATACAATGGATGAATATCATGTGCTTAAAGGAGAGGGCAGGTCTCATGACTGCCTTAATTTCAAACTAGTTTGCAATGTAAACAGTAATCCAAGATAGCTGGAACAGCTGAGATATGATATGAAAATGTTTGTGATTTCCACGAGTGATAAGGGCAGTGGTATTGATAATATTTCTGGGCACTGTTGCCCACAGGCATACATCCATAATGAAAAGAAACACTAAACTTCAGTAAGAGGTTCATAAAAATGAGACAGTATCTTTTTTATTTAAAAAAATAAAAGAATGAAAACATATTAAGAAACACACATACATTTACAAAATAACACAAGAACAATACAAAGCAGTATTGAAATTCAGAGAAGGTGATAGGAAATTAATGGTTGTTGTATTACATAGTGATTTCTTCAAAGTGGTTACTCAGGAAAATAAATATAGACATGTAAGATTATTCAAACAATCATTAAATGTTTCTTTTAATAAAGTGATAGAATTCAGTAGTACAACTATGTTAGCTATCCTGTATATACATATATACATAATTTTCCCCTTCTTTCTTTTCTCTTTTCCCTTATCCCAGTTATTTTTGAGCATTTTCCTTTTGTTTCACAATGTCTATCATACCTCCTAATTTTATTCACTCTTTCAGGTTCTTACACTAGTGAGACAAAATATTTTTTACATATGCGGGTCTGATTTATTTCACTTATGAGTATGGTCTCTAGTTGTGACCATTTACCTATAAAAGCCTCGAGTTTATCTTTCTTTGTAGCTGAGTAATATTCCATTATATAAAAATACCGCAACTTTTTTATCCAGTCCTCAGTTGATGGACATTTGCTTCCATGACGTAGCTATTACAAATTGTGCCTCTATAAACATGGGTGCACATATATTGCTGTGATATGATGTTTTCAGATCTTCTGAGAAAATTACCCAGAAGGGGAATAGCTGGGTTGAATGGGACCTATAGACCTAGTTTGCTGAGGAATCTCCAAACTGATTTCCACAGTGGTTTCACCAGTCTGCAATTCCACCAGCAGTGGAGAAGAGTTCTTATTTCTCCACAGCTTTGCCAGCCTTTGTTATTGGTTGATTTCTTAATGCTAGCCATTCTTACTTGGATGAGATGGAATCTCAGTGTTGTTTTAACTTGCGTTTCTCAAATGACTAATGATGTTGAACATTTTTTTGTGTATTTGCCATTTGTATTTCTTTGTCTGAGAAGTGTGTATTCATCTCAGATGCCCATTTCTGGATTGGGCCTTTGAATTTGGGAAGGCTGATGTTTTTTAATTCTTTATATGTTCTAGATAGAAGACCTTAGTCTGAGGGACAGTCAGCCAAAATTTTTTCCCAATTTATGGGTTTTCTTTTTACTCTGCTGCTGACTTCTTTAGATGGGTAAAAACTTCAGAAAGATGAGATCCCTGTTACTGATTCTTTGAAGTATTTTCTGTGAGGTTTGGTTTTTGTTCATGAACTCCCTTCCTTCTCCTATGTCTTCAAGGTTTTTACCTACTTTCTCTTCCAGTAGATTTAGATCAAAGAGGATATCAGTAAATAGAAAAATATCCCTTACTCATGGATAGGAAGAACCAACATTGTGAAAATGACCATACTACCAAAATTTTTGTACAGATTCAATCCAATTCCCATTAAATTACTGTTAACATACCTCAAAGATCTAGAGAAAACATTTCTTAAATTCATCTGGAACCAGAAAAGACCCAGAATAGCAAAAAAAGTCCTGGGCAAGTCAGGTGGAATCACAATCTCTGACCTGAGATTATACTACAAAGCTACTTTAATAAAATCAACATGTCATTGGCTAAAAAACAGACCTGAGGATCAACGGAATAGACTGGAAGAAACAGCCACAACCACAAACACACTCAGCCACCTAATCTTTGACAAAGGGGCCAAAGAAGTTCACTGGAAGAAAGATAGTCTCTTCAATAAATGGTGCTAGAAAAACTGGCTTTCCACTTGCCGAAGACTGAAAATAGACCCACCTCTATCACCATGCCCCGAACTCGAGTCAAAATGGGTCACAGATCTCAATATTAAAAAAAGAGACAATATCTTTTCCCCACCCAAATTCTATCCACCTGTACATGATCCATTGGACTACTGTAGTCTTTAGGTTAGTGACTCTCAGAGATAGTATGGGCGGCACCTCTGCTTCCCAAGATTGTTCCCGCAAAGTCCAGCCTCAGAAGCTATCCTAGCCCCAGTCACTACAGCAGAGAGCCTCGATTGTTCTTGTATCTTGAATCTTTTTTTCTCCATGGATTCTTTTCCTTTTGTGCTTGCCTTTACTGCATTCTGTCTGCTGGAGGGCAGTAAATAGCTTGATTTGTATGGATGTGGCCAGTGCCCTGAGGGGCAGTGCTCTGGAAATGTGTACTGCTTCCTAAAATTTATTAGATCAGTAGGTAGATCTAGTTCCAATGAATATTCATAGACTTTTGTCTAAATTAAAGAATATTATAAATGTCTTCCTGATAGTAGAGATCCCTGTAGGATTAAAATGCATCACATAAGTGCTACCCCTGTGCCCAGTGGATATGTATGTAAATTTTGTCAGTCACACTGTGGAAGCTAACATCCTCAGAAAGGGTTATGCCAGATCACCAAATTTAAGTAATTTTGATAAGAAAAGTTGAGATTTTTTTTGTCAAATCAGTCCATTGTTTTTTATGAAAGCCTTATAGTAATCATTTTGAATGACTTATGACTTGCTGGACTTTAGAATTCAGAATATGATTAACCTCAAATTTCTTTAAGTCAAACGTTTAAAAATGAGTGAAGTTTGCAGATTACTAGACACATTCTATCTTAAAAGAGTAGAGTTCTATGATGACAGAATGTGGTTTTGGGAAAGTACTTAGCATTGGAGCATGTCTTGCATCCTTGATTTGCAATTCTGTGCAGTTACTGTTTCTTTCAATGTAACACGGGTGTGGTTGTTACGAGGGAGTGAGGCACAGGCACACACATGATGTGGGCTGTCTTGTTTCTTCAACAAGAGAGGCCCCGAATAGTTTTATTCTTTTCAGGGCCAGTGTTAACTTTTCTCTTTTTCCTGTTTTCCTAGAGAGGAGGAAGATGTGGTTAGGCTAGCTGCACACACAGCAGCATGCCTCGGATTCACCCTCCACCCTCAATCAAACCCTTGTTTTTATTGTAAGTGCACAGGCCACATCGGTGTACAGCAGTTTGAATATAATCTGTGGGTGTAAAGGGATATTTGAGGAAAACATTATTGTAATATGCTTTATAGATAGAACATACACACACATGGAAATTATACCTGATTTTAAGCAGTCATAGAAATTTTAGCATATATTTAATACCAGCTATTTATCAAATTACCTATATGAACTGATAGTTTGTATTTTAATATTACTGAAACTAAGAATTTTTTACTTTTTGCAGTTACAAATGGCAGTCATGGTAATAAAAGTGCCTTAAATTTTTTTTTTTTTTACATTTATATACTCACCAGTTTAGTAGAGGATTCAGATATTTTACAGGGTCTTGAATATTAATCAGTAATTTTTTTATTCTAATGGGAAACACATTAAAATTATCACATTACATGAACCTAATTTTTTGATAATCTCATTTCTCCTTTAAAAAGTCAGGGCAACTACTACACTATATATAAAATTATTTTATATTTGCCAGTTGATCTACCCTTGGGGGCTACTGTAGATTTTATAAATAGCTTGCTGACTTCGAAGAAACATAGTTCTGTTCTTAGGAAATGATCTGGAAAGGGCATTTCTTTGGGGAATATGGAGGCCATATGTGGAATTTCAGCTACAGGAAAAATGCTGGGATTTAGACAAAGAAATATTAGGTGATTTAAAACTGAAAGTCCGTTTGTGAAAAATTGATTTGTTCTTAATAGCCATATTTTATGTCTTTAGAACCTAATACATTGTGGATTCATCATCTTTAGTCTGGAGTTTCTAGGCTCCTAGGGACCAGCAATAATCACTGGTGCACTGATTATACTAGTCTGGTCAAAAGAACCAATTTGAAATAATTATTATAAATGAAAAACTTTTTACTTAAAAAGGATGGCTTGTTTAGTTTCTTAAATTTTTATCACATGGAGTTCATAGAGTGAAAACAAGAAGTTCCTTTAGGAAGGCTGATGCCAATTTCAAGCTTTCCCCGTGTAGCTGTCAGATATGGAACTGTTATCTGCGGTGGTTTTCATTCAGTTACCCTATTCAGTTGTAAAGCTAAGAACACAAACCAGACCACTTGACTGAAGTTTTCTTTATATAGTGAATATCAAAGTTGGAACTGCTTTTTCTCCCACACTGAAATTTTTGAAGAACGATTCATACATCTGTGATGAAACTATGCACGGCGGCTGTACCTGCTGCTACGTTATCCTTAATGAGACAGATGTGTGATATTGTGTCCATAATTTAAAAGTCACTTTTATTGTAGTTGAATTAAGAGGTACCTAAAATAAGTTGTACTGTTTTGGGGGCAAGTGATGGTTTTTCTCTTTCTCCTGTTTGTGGGAGAGGAGGAGGAAGATGTGGTCAGGCTAGCCGCACACACGCGGCACGCCTGGGCTACTCCCTGAGCGCAGCTCAACCTCCACTCTCAGCTTCTTCTCCAGATCATCGTAAAAGTGCTGAAGGTGTTAGCAGAGGCTGAGTGAACAGTTGTAGAGTTGGTCTGATTTATAATTTAATTTTGAAGAAATCTTTGCTTATGTTATAATTTTAAATTGTTTTTGAGTGTCAGAAATTTCTCACTACAGTCTTTCTTCAGAATGGTGTTCTAAGTGCCTAACCTACATTCTTAACCTACTGGAAGTTATACTTAATCATTCTTGTTCATTCTTTAGTTGCAGGAAAGTGAGTTATTTGCATTTTCTCTCGGCTGCCTTTGTGAGTGTGAGAGGATTGTGAAGCTGTCTGTGTTGCTGGCCCTATTTCCTCAAACCCTAAGCTGCCACACTTACTTCTAACAGTTCTTCAGTGCCCTGAAATGGTTAAAGAGTGAGTCCTATGACGCAGAGTACTGACTACATAGAAAGTTAGTTTTTGTAAAAGGATTGAATATATACATTTTAAAAAATACAAAATTTAATGTGGGACTGTGTGAGCATGTGATGTAATTAGTTTTGTGTTTATGTGTAGCATCATTATGAATACTGCAGTTGCACTATAAGCCAAAGAGCATTTGTTATATCAGTGGCAAGAAAGGATTCTGAGATTGTGGGTGATTGTGGCTTTAACACAGTAGTGAGGCTCTGAACACAGCAAATGTCTTAATTTACATCATGTTGCCTTCTTGGAAAATTCAGTGTATATCAGAAATCTTTGATAAAAATGTGTTTATGCATAATATGGAGGAAAAGTCTAGGCTTAATTACAAACATATTTTTCACTCTCATGAGTCTTCAGTAGTTCATTGAAAAGTCACGAGAAACCAAGGGAATTCCTCGTTTGGGATTCTCTCATGCAAGGCAGTAAACACTGCAAGTAAATGCTCCCTAGTCACTGAGCAAGCCCAAAGCTGGGCAACTTATTTTCAGACAGCTCAACCATGGGAGATACCACTAGGGACCTTGGCTCCAGGGTAAGCTTTTAGACACAGTCTGTTTTCTAAAGTATCAGTAGTTTTACTCCCGCCCCCCAATAGTCTATCCAGGTTTGCTTGTATTATGCTTAGATATGATTGATAAGGATAAAAGATTCACAGTCCTTCATCTTGGAAAACACCAATCACGTGCTGTGTGCACCAAGCTATACTAATCTAAACGTAACAGCGAACTTGGAAGCCGATTATCAGTTGCTAACCCAAAATCTCCTGTCATCTTCAAGGAGAACTCCAGTTCATACTGAGAGTGACTGTTTTGTTTTAAAATGTGTGGGGGTGATAACACCAAGCATTTACAGAGGACTAGTCTAACAGTTATTGTGTGTGTTATTTCTCATTTTAAAAGTCTGGTGGTGACCTGAAGAAGTCAGCTTTATTAATATCCTCATTTTGGAAAGAGAGATCAGAGCCCTAGAAAGGCTGATTATCACGCACAAAGTCACACAGCTGTGAAGTAGTAGAATCAGGATTTGCTCCAAGCTTGGTCTGCAGCAGTTGCTGTCGATTTCAGGAGTTCTGGTGAATCTTCAAAGGAGGGTTGTCATTGTAAAATGTGTGCAGCATGGCCTTCAGAAAAGCTCTCCCAGACTCTTTCCTAATTGCATTTTTATCTGTATTTGCTCTTAGTTACTCACCTTTCCTTCTGTTGAATTAATCAGCCAAATGCGCAGCATATAACAGTGAATTGTGCACAGAAGTTCCGCATGGTGTTCTTTAGGAGACATCGGTGGGGGCTGCAGACCTCACACCTGCCAGCACTGTGCTGCTCACCGGTGATAAATTAGTGAGCTCGGTCTGCCTGTGTGGCTGAGAATGATACAAAATGTGGAAGCACTGCCGTGTTTTTATGGAAACGGTGTGAAAGTGAAACCCAGAAGGCAGAGCATGGCCTACATTGCTATTACCTTCTCACTTCAGCTAACGCGAAAGCCTTTTCTCAGTTATTCTAAGTGCCAGCTAGTCTTGAAGAAAAGGAGTTGGCATTTGCTGCTACTGCTAATACTTGTGACTTCTAGGTAAACATTGCCTGCTAGTCTCCTGTGTGTTCTTTTCAGCATTAATAAATTTACTTATTTAAATAGAATTACATGGATGAATCAGATGAGTTTTTGTGTTGGTAGTGAAATAATAAAGATTTTAACTTACACCTACAATTTAGAGAGGCTTGATTTGGTCAATCCATAATTGATGCATGTTTTGAAATGTTACATTGTATTTCACAAACACTGGCAATTATTATTTCCAATTAAAATAAAACTTAAAAAAATAGCATGTGGTTGTAGGTGCTGACAGAACCTCTTTGGGTTTTTTAGAAGATCAGTGATGACCCAGGATAAAAACAAAAATTCTACACTCATAGTAATTGGGTGGGAGAACTGACACTTAATTGCTAGACATTGTGATGTGTTGCTTGAATCCCTCAGGCACTGGATTGGAAAAGCTGGATTATCTCATGAGGCCACGAACCTGTGGGCCCAGTGCAGGAAACACACTGCATTTGTTCCTTAATGTCTCCTACTTTCTCAGAGACCCCTGGTCTTTACATGTCTAGAACACAGCACAGCACCCCATCTGGGGCAGGGGTACCCTTTTGTGTGAAAGAGATGACAAAGTCTCTTATCAAGCCCCTGTTCCATGTGATTCTGTTCTCTTAGATCTCTCTCCATCCATCCAGCAGCTCCAGTGCCCTGAGCAGCAAGCACTTGGTGGGATGGGAGAAGCAGAGCTGCCGACTGTTGTATCCTGATTGGAGGAGATCTCCCCGGGTCAGGGGCCCACGTGTGGACACACAGCTGAACTGTGGGGCATCATAATCTTCAGAGGATCTTTTTGCAGGTTATCAGTATGTAAGGAGGAAGTCTCCCTGCAGTCCAGCAGACCAGTTTTAAGTTAGTTCCTCACAGGCACTGGGAATTGGGCTCATAACTCTCCTTATCTTTCCTGCTACACCGCTGAAAAGAGATTTCTGTACTAGCCCAAGACATAATGAACTGGGCAGTAGGTGATGGGCACTGTCTTTACAGGAAGAGGCAACAGCAAAGTCTCCAGGAGCACAAGACCTCTTGACAAGAACTGTACTTCAGAGTGGGGGCCTCTTGTCCTAAAGATGCAAAAGTATACTCTTAGAGAGGTGGACAATAACTACTACAAGAACATTTAGAAAACAGTTTATTATAGCAGAAGGTAGAAGCATGAGAGCTCCAAGGAGAGAACAAACTCATTTTAATAAAGGTTAGGAAGGATTGTAAGAAGGCGAAATCAGAGCGGGATTCAAACCTGTGGAGGAGGTAAAAATAATTCTTATTCTGAGAAACAATGAATATGAAGAACAAAGTTAAGAAATGTTACATTTCAGAGAAGACTCAAGAAATGCAAAATGTGAGATAAAAGATAATACATGAGAATAGGAATCATTCTAAGAAAAATAAATACAAATAGCTGATAAAAATATGAAAAAATAGAGCCTTACTCATGGGCAAAGAAATGCAAATGAAGACTTAGGCCAGATGACAGAGTGGTGAAGAGCAGACAAACAGCCTCTCTGAGATTTGGTGTCTGAACACTGGAATATAGCAATGTGAAGAAGAGAAGGAGGAGGGAAGTGGTTCCCTGGGACTGATTAGGGATTTGAAGTGAGAATTGAAGTCCCTGAGGACAGCATTGTGAGAGACCTCAAGGCAAAGGAGGTGGCAAGTGGCACTTTGTCCTTGTGCCCTGGCTTGCCGTGTGGGAGGAGCAACTTGCACCTGCAGGTGCAGACTACCGGAGATCCCAGAGGCCTGGAAAGAGAGATGCAGCGCTGAAATGGAATGGTGGATGCGGTGGAATGCAGCGGCTAGTGACATACACACCCCAACAGAGGACGATTTGCCATAGCCATCTTGGTGAGGGGCCAGATGAGCTTGGAACTTAGAGCAGCTTTGGGTTCCTTCTGTCTAGTGGCTCCAAGTGTCAGGGTGAGGTGGAGTCAAGTTCATGCTGGCAGGAGGCACATAGAATGTTGCAGGCTGAACAAGTTGGGGTCCAGCCTCCTAAAGGTGCAGGTTTGCTGGGATTATCCACTACCCCACCACAAATCTACTGCTAGCTTTCTAGGATTAATTAATATGCATCTTGGCTCTGTCTGCCCACAGGAACCCAGAAAAAAGCAATGGTAACTCTTCCACTTACAGATAAAGTAGATTTTAAGCCAAAACTGACTAAGAGAGACAAAGAAGGTCACTATGTCCTTGAAAGGGGGATGATCCAAGAGGGTGACATAACAATCATAAATATATATGCACCAAATACCAGCACTCCCAACTACATAAAACAAATACTAGTGGATATGAAAAGTCAGACAACCACTAATACAATTTTAATGAGGACCTCAGTATCCCACTATCACACATAGATCAGCTAGACAAATCAACAATGAAATATCAGAACTGAACCAATGTTTTGAACAAATGGACTTAATAGATATGTACCAAGTGTTCCACTCCACAACAGCAGCATACACATTCCTCTTAGCAACACACAAGACTTTCTCCAAAATAGACCACACTCTAGCTCATACAATATGCTTAAGTAAATGCAAAAGAATTGAAATTATTCTATGCATATTATCAGATCATTGTGAAATAACAGTGAAAATCCATGGTAAAAGACCCTCAAATTTCATGAACATATGAAAATTAAATAACTCCCTCCTGAACAACCAGTGAGTCACAGATGAAATTAAAGAAGAAATGAAACAGTTTCTACAATTAAATGATAATGCTAGTAAAATACACTGGAACTTATGGCATGGAATGAACACAATCCTATGAGAGAAGTTTAAGGTGGTGAATTTTCATATCTGAAAAACAGACTGAGCTCAAAGAACCTAATGCTGAAACTCAAGCTTCTAGAAGAAGAAGAGCAAGTCAAGCCCAAAGCTCATACAAGGGTAGAAATTATAAAGATTAGAGCAAAAATTAATACAACTGAAACTAAGAAAACAATACAAAGAATGAATGAATCAAAAGTTTTTTCTTTGAAATATTAAATAAGATTGATAAGCCCTGAGCCAACTTTATCAATAAAAAAAGAAGACCCAGATCCATGTAATTAGGAATTAAACAGGTGAAATCACAGTGTATCCTGCAGAAATCCAGAAGATCATCAATATGAGCTTTAAGAATATGTATTTCTAATAAGATACAGAGCACAGAAGAATGAATGATTCCTGGATACATATGAATTACCATAACTGAATCAAGAAGATATAAAAATTTTAAATAACCCAGTATCAGTCAGTAAAATTGAAGATGTAATTAAAAACCTACTGACCAAGAAAAGTCAAGATCCCTAAGGGATTTTCTGTAAGAAATTTAGAGAAGAGTTAATACTGCTACTTCTTAAACTCTTTAATGAAATTGAAAATTTAGCAATACTCCCAAATTAATTCCTGGAAGCAAGCATTACACTGATACTCAAACTAGGAAAGACTCCAACTAAAAAACAGAACTGTAAGCCAATCTCCCTAATGAAAATAGATGCAAAATTCCTAAATAAAATACTGGAAACAGAATGCAGCAAATAATTAAGAAGATTATACACCATGACCAAGTAGGATTCATCCCAGGGATGCACAGATGGTTCAATGTATGCAAATCAATAAATGTAACACACCATATTAAGAGTCAAAAACAAAAACAATGTAATTACCTCAATAGATACAGAAAAAATCATTTGAAAAAGTCTAACACCCATTCATGATAAAAACCCTACAAAAAATTGGAATACATGGTCTTTATCTCAATCTGATAAAAGCATCTATGACAAACCAACAACCACCCTTATACCATGGACAAAAACTGAAAGTTTGCACTATAAAGTCAGAAATAGGATAAGGATGTCCACTATTATCACTTCTATTCAGTATAGTTTGGGAAGTTAAAGGAAAAAGGAATAAGAATATGAGAGGAAGAAGTTAAATTGTCATTATTTGCAGATGATATGATACTCTGCATAGAAGACCCCAAAAAGACTTGTAGATTTAATAGCCAAGTTCAGTCGCATAGCTGGATACAAAGTCAACACTCAAAAATCAATAGCATTCCTGTACACAAATAACAAACTCGCTGAGTAAGAAATTTGGGAAACCACACCTTTCACAATAGCATCCAAAAATAAAAAAAAAAAAAAAGAAAGAATGAAAGAAAGGAAGGAAGGAAAGAAACCTAGGCATCAGTAAAAAAAAGTAAAAGACCTTAAAGTTGAATACTACAGTACTCTGAAAAAGGAGATTGAAGATTATATCAAAAAATGCAAAGATATCCCTTGTTCTTGGGTAGGAAGAAGGAATGTAGTGAAAATAGCCACATTTCCAAAATTATTCCACAGGTTTAATGCAATCCTAATCAAAATACCAATAGCATTCCTCACAGAGTTAGATAAAATAACCCTAAAATTCATTTGGATTGTTTTCCAGAAGCGATGTACAATAGCAAGAGCAGTTTTGGACAACAAAGCCAAGACGGGGGCCTCACAACCCCTTACTCAAAATTGTACTACAAAGCTATATAAAGACGGCATGGTGCTGGTAAAAACAGCAGACAGCAGTTTCAGTGGAACAGATAGAAGATACAGAAGCAACTCCAAACACACTCAGCCGTCTTACCTTTGACAAAGGGGCCAAACATTTTCAGTGGAAGAGACGACAGCCTCTTTAATAAATGGTGCTGGGAAAACTGGCTTTTCACATGCTGAAGATTAACACTAGGTACATGTCTATAACCATGCACTAAGCCAAAATAAAAATGGATCAGAGATCTCAATATTAAAACAAACGCTAAATATACTGGAAGATACAATAGGTGGAACATGTGAAGAAATAGTTGTAGGCAAAGACTTTAGGCACAGAACCCCAGTTGCACAAGAGATATCGCAAAGAAAAACTAGGATCCCATCCTGTTCAAAGCTTCTGCACACCAAAAGAAACTACCAACAAAGTGAAGAGACAACCCAGGAAGTGGGAAAAATATTTTCGCAGCTGTTCCTCAGAGGACTGTTACCTAGAGTAAAGAAGTAAAAAAATTCATACCCCATAAATTTAAAGACCTAATCCAAAAATGGGCATCTGGAATGAATAGACACTTCTCAAAATAAATAGAAATAGCAAATAAATATACATATGAACAGTCATTTGAGAGATGCAAATGAAAATGATAATGAGATTCCATCTCACTGGAGAAAGCATGGCTGTTATCTAGAAATCAACCAATAACAATTGCTGGAGGGCTTTGGGGAAAAAAGAACCTTTCTCCATTGCTGGTGGGAGTGTAGACTGGTGCCACCACTGTGGAAATCAGTGTGGAGATCCCTCAAAAATCTAAAGCTATGGGCCAGGGATACAGCTCAATGGCAGCACCTACCTGGCAAGCACAAGGTCCTGAGTTTGATTCCCGATACAAAACAAAACAACCCATAAAGCTAAAGTTCCTTTTGACCCAGCTATTCCCCTCTTGGTATCTTCCTGAAAGAATTAACAGCCTCATCCCACAGTGATACATGCACACCCATGTGTATAGTGGCACAGTTTGTAATAGCTAAATCCTGGAAACAGCCGAATGCCCAACAAACGGGGAATGGATAAAGAGGATGGGGCTTTGGAGGACTTTGGGGAAAGTAGAGGACTACTCCGCTATAAAGGACAAGTTTGAGGTCTTTCTTGGTAAATGGATGCACCTTGATACCATATTCTTAAGAGAAATATATTGGACACACATGTTTAAATACTATATTGCTTCTCACTGTGAGAAACTGAAATTCTAAAGAACCAAAATTTAAGATAGATACTGGGAAATGAGAAGAAAAATGTTCAAATGGGAAGGGCAACAAGAGAAGGTGGAGGGGGAAGGGAAGGAAGGGGCAAGGAAAGGAAAAAATGGAAAGAAAGGTTTTATAAATAAGGGGGGGAGAGGAAGTGAAGGGAGAAGAGGGGATGGGAAAGAGCAGCAAGGTGCATCCTGCACAGGTACAGATTTCTGTGATGTGTGTTATACCTGCAGGGCACCAATAAAAGGAAATGCAGATGAGAGTAAAAGCGGTTTCTGACTTAGTGCCTGATTAACAAATACGCAGCAAATGACAGTGCGGTTTGGACACAAGTCCAGTGAGAAAGTGCTCTTGGAAATGTGTGGTTATTTGATAGTTGGATCCTAATAGATAGTAAGGGAAAATAAATATAAAATAAATTTGGGAAGCTGCCTGGTATCCTGATTTCATGACTTGCTTTCCAAGTCCCTGATTATTATTTGAAAAGATCATAAAATGGCCTGAGATGCCATGTAAAAAGACATTTTCTCACTTTGCTTAAACTTTTTTATACCACTTTAAGCCTCCACACATTTTAGTGGAATGGATAGTAGCATGATATTAATATTCCCAGATTGTCCAGTTTGAAAAGTAGTGTGTGAGATGAAAAATATGCATAAGGAATTTAAAATCATTTCCAAATAGTGAAATGTGTATATATATATATATAATATATATATATATTTTTTAAGGTACTGTGAATCAAACTCAGGACCTTGCACTTGCCAGGCAGGTGCCTGTCCCTGAAATGTATACTTGTATGTTACTCCTGTATTTTCTTCAGTAAGAAAGTAGTGCTGTTTAAAAAAATACAGCAAATGTGTATGGGAGACTCACTGTAAAAGTTAGTATTCATTAGTGGTTAATAAGATGCAGTCATTTCGATGGACTCCATATCATAATTAAGATATTTAACTAAGTAATGTTACACATAGAGGTAGTTCTTTCAATGTGAATGACAAATTCAAATACATCAAACATTGAAAATCACAGAATTAAAACAGGTTTTTTTAGTAAAAGGACTGACTACAACTCTATCACATCTACTAACACCAGACATACAAAAGATGAGATAGGGTGATTAGATACTACGGATGTTTGAGTGGGTAAGGGTATGTGTACTTGCATGTATGCTTAAACTTCGCAACAACTTCATTTTCTGATTTTTAATACATGAAAGTGAAAGATACTGTAATCCTATCTTCTCAATTTTTTCTACTCTTTCCAAATAAATTTAAGTTCTTCTAATTATTCACAGATGAGACTACCTCTAAAAAATCTTTGTTCATCTTGTTGGACTATTTTCTTTTTTTCTTGGAGTTAACTCCCTTTTTACAGCTGTATTAATAGCTAAGTGTGTCAGTGTAGCTTATTTTTGCCATAATTATGATCTTTCATTAATGCAAGAATGTTAGACCAATAGGCAGACGTGGAAGTGATTTTAGATCCTTTGTAAAAAAATAGATTTGAACTATGGTCCCTTCACACTGAGTAGAGCAAGTTAAATTGAAAGGTGAAAGAATTAAGTTTCACAAGGATACTCTTAGATTGGGAAGTAGTCACTGTAAATTGTAGCTGAAAAAAATGCATGTTCTAATGAAAACTTATTTGAAAAAACCACCTTCCCACCTTTTGAATGCATTCGAGTTATTTTTTGTGATTTAATTTGAAGACTGTGGACCACATTCATACCCTTCCCTCAGTGGAGGCTGTGATGCTGGTGAACAAAACGGTGTTATGTTGTGTGCTGAAGTGTGTATGAAGGTAACAGCATTTCCTCTGATATCTGTGCGTTAGGCATCATCAGTTTAGCAGATCTTGTGCTTGCTTATTTTTAGAACAAAGATAGAAAGTACTTGAAGACTCCTGTGTCGGCTTCTCCTCTCTTGATTTGGTGAACACTTTGATCAGTGTGGTGAGGCAGATTTGCAGCCTGACTCAAGCCAGGTGGCACAAAGATGAAGCTTAAGACAAGAGCATTCAGTGACAAAGCTTTTTTTTTGAATAAAAATGTTAATATGCAGTAGTAGTTATGTACTTATACTTGAGAAAAACATGGAGATAACAAAGTGTTTTCAGGTTATTTTGCCCCACACGCAAGCAGATTACTTAACTGCATGTAAATGACCAAAGGGGGAGTATGGTTAGATTTATTTTCTTTTAAATCTTCCTTTCAAAGAATCAAATATCTAGTCTGCCTGGGCCTCCAGGAGCTCAGTGAACATTTGCATTGTGATCAGAGCATTTGGTAGTTTTTGTGTGTAACTAATTAAAGCTTGATTGTTTGATTTGAAATTCCACCTCCTCGTGAAGCTCCATCATTTGAATAAGAGAAGCAAAATTTTCTGCCCCAATTCTTTCTTAATGCTGCCCTAAACTAGGTAGAAGGTCTGTAGATGAAGGGAGAAGTGGAAGGTTGAAAGAATTTAATAAATTAACAAGGCTGTCATTTTATTTTGTGTCCAGATTTTTTTTTACTAATGAGAAAGTTTTTGGTTCGCCTTACAAGAGAGAAGAAATTAATTATGGGCTCAAAATTATGGTAGATGGTGCATGTTACAAACTGGAAGAGCAAAAATTGTATGTTGAGAAGAATCTAGAGATCTGAAAAGCAACATTTAAGATCTGAGTAAATTCTGTCTGCAAAATAGCCATCAGATGCTGTAGTCGGAATCACATAATCTTAGAATGGGCCGCTCTTCAGGACAAGAGCTATTTCTTATTTACATTTTAATTCCCACATCTGGAAATCACATAATAGCTTTGCTTAAATATCAAGAAAATACGGAAAAATGAGATGGAATCAATTTATATCCATTGTCAAACTTGTTTGTATCTCCTAGTCTCTGTAGCTAGGCAGCTTGGCATATTCTTTTCTTTTAAAAGAAGGTATGACTGCTGCTTAGGAACATTCTCTCTTTTTGTTTTTATGTTTTGTGGGAGTTCTTCCCCCTGTCAATAGGCGTTAAAATAATAGTACAATAAATAACTTTTATAATGTTAAAGCCAGCTTTGAGAGTTTGACAGACTGGGGTCTTCTTGATTTTATGCAATTCTGCAACCACTCCATGCTGCCACAAGTTCTTGGAGCATTTCAACCTACAAGTTGTGTCTGTCTAATTGCATTCTGTAGTCCTTCATATTTATGTACCTGTGTATTGTTTTTGTCGTAGGAGTTTTAGGTAGGGTAGTGCTGTGCTTAAAATAAGGCACGCTGGGCTAACCTGGCTTCAAATCCCGGTTCTGCTACCTCCTAGCTGATACAGGATAAATGAACCCCTCAGTGTGTCAGTTTCCTGAGGTACAAGACTGAGGTAGTATCGCAGCTCAGAAGTGAGCGGAAGAGATGTGGTGGGGCATGCCGAGCGCGGAGAGCAGTGTGCGGCTCACACCTGAGAGCCTTGGCGTGTCTTTGAGGGCTGATTAGAACTTGATGCTACCTGTTCCACACCAGGGTTTCTCCTGGCCAGGAGGACATTATATTTCAGTTAGTCGGCATAGATTCTGCCTTTGGTGTATCTCACCTTTACTCTGTGAGCGCATAGAAACCCTGCCCTCTACCGCAGGTACTTAAATCCTGTGTGCCAGGGTAGATGTGAGCTGTCTGTACTATCAAGGTAGGGACACGGTCTTCAGCAAACACACCAAACATGTAGTACCAAACTACACTGCAAACTGTGGGTGTCCATAAAGAAATTAAACTTTCTGGTATCTCTAAGCATTCTTTATCACAGAACTAAGGAAAAAGAAGTTACATGCTGAAACACTTGCTCATGTTTTAATTTTATAGTGAAATAATGTCGCTAATCCATTTTCCAAACTAGAACGGAAAGATATCGTATAGGTCCACATTGGCAATTTCAGTTGCCCATTTAATGAATAGATCAGAAATCATTAGGGGTTGTTTCACATTGGATTATTCGCAAACATTGTCTGAAATGGAAAGGATTTAACGCTGAATGTTATCTAGGTGGTCAGTCATTTTTATTTACTGCTTATTAGGCTTTAATAAGTATATATACCAATTATGTATATAGGAAACTGTACATTTCAATGGAAATAATGTAGTAATTGTAGCTAATGCAGACATCCCCCACTTAACAGCCCAGCCCTGTTCCTGCAACTCAGTTGTTGATTGAATTGGTTGCTAAGTGAGGAATTGTGTAGAGTATGTACATTGCAATATTCAGAGCAAAGAAATGGTCAAAGGGAACTCCAACTTGATAAATTTACTTTTATTTGCATAATGCTTCCATGTAGTACTGTGCACAACAGAATATAAAGTACTATTCTGTACGTACAGTACTATACGTTACAACCAGCAACAATTACAGCTCTGCATAAACAACATGTATTGCACAAAAAAGACACTGAGGCTCTATAAACAAGATGTACTTCTAAATTGCATGAAGAAAGATGGGTCATAAGTCTGAACAGTGCACCTTGATTACAAGCCTGGACAGTCATTAACTAGGAAGATTGTTAAACACGGAATATTTGTACTGCAGAGTGCTCATTATGTGCCATGGAATGCCTGTATGTTCTCACTTACTCTGAACTGAAAAGCCTTAAAAACAGCAGCAAATAAAGTGATGATGTCTGTGAGATTCCAAATTTAAACATGAATTTTGGAAAGATTTTTCTTAATGAAAGACTTTGTTTAAAGTTTGTGTCTTATACATAGCACTTCCAGAGAATTCTCCAGGCCCTGTATATAATCTCCTGAGGGTTTCAGTCAGTGGTGTTTGGCACGAGAACTGAAGTGAGTCAGTGAATACACAACGTGGGGATAGTAGCACTAGAATTTTCCCTTCTCCAGAGAAATCAGGGCAATATTCAGGCTGTTCAGAGCGAAAGGTGAGAGCAGACAGCAACACACCGAACTCAGTTGTGTTGCCATGTGGCTTCTAATTTAGGTTGTATATTTTCCTTTAATGTTTCATTTTGACATAGTATGTTTTAAAATGGACTTTTCTTGTGGATAACATTTTATGATAATGCTTTTTCTTAAGTTCTAGGCGACAATGTGGCTGCGTTTTATTTACTTGAATCACTTGTGATGGGAACCAGACTCAAACTTATTTCAAAAATAGTGTTAATTATACAAATAAAGGAGGCAGCTTTTATATTTTTTTGCTTCTTCTACACATTTCATAGTTGCTGCTGTTGCATTCCTGAAGCCATCTCTAAGTAACTGGACCAAGTGTGTGTTGAAATTTATGTTTCAGTAAATGTCCACCCCCTACTGCTTGGTCTTGGGGCAGAATAGCATTCAGCAGGTAGATCCGGCAGCTTATATCTGGCAGTGAGATTGATAGTAATGGAAGATAGACTCTAGTATCTGTAATGAATTGAATGTTTGAGTTGTTTAATATTTTATGTTTTTGGTTAGTATACCCATGGTATTTACAAAATAAAAGAGAAAAAAGACAGTCATGTTCTGAAGCATTGGTGTTTCAAGTGGGCAAAATTCAAAAAATACATAATTCACAGAAACAGATCTGTGGCTTGAGCAGCTACCAGTGTGATTACTAGGATCTTGTCTTCATGAGACTCTCCATCCGTGTGAATCCCAGAGTGGATCTTTGCTTTTCTGTTTTGCATCGCCTTTGTTGCAAGTGGGGATCGTTGGTGGCAGGTGAAGGAGGTGAGGATTAAAAACTCTAGTCAGTAAAAGTTCAAAATCGGGGTCAGATTTCAAAGATTGGGAGAAGGAGGCAGGCATGGAGGTGGAGGGAGGACTGGCAGTTTGGATGTTGGGGTGACTCGAGTCCTCCAGGAATAGAATGTTTGATAGCTGCTATTTTTGAACCATGTGGTTTTGTTGTATATTTCTTTATAAACAGATCTTTTGATAAGGTCTTGAAATGTATTACAAGTGTTAAATTATATTTAAGGTAATTATTTCTTGACAGTAGATTAGAAACTTCACTTAGTTATTGTAGGTCACTGCATTTGATAAAACAATATAAACTCAAGGATAGTTTATGGTTTGTAAATATTAAGATACAGGCTAAAAGTCAATAAAATGTCAAACTTACTGATGGCCCTATAATTAGTCTTATTTAAATCACACAATGGAAAGTAAGGTCAATACAGAGGACATCTTCAACTTTTTTTCTATTCAAGTCTGTTTTTTCATATTACAATTGGAAAACATTTTTAATAGTTCAGTGGTGAGTGGAAGGTTGTTCTATAATTTACAGATGATACATTTCAGTGAAATAATTGGTAGGATTTCAACCATCCAACTTTTTTTTTGTTGGTACTGGGAATTGAATTCAGGACGTTACGCTTGCCAGGTAGGCACTGTACTGCTGAGCACCATCCCCAGCTCAGCCATCAAGTTTTATGCATTTATTCTAAATTCAGAAAAATGAATATAGATTATTTATTGAAATCAATACAAAATATAGTAAATAGTTCAAAATGCACATCTGTTTATGTCAATTTCTGCTTAGAAATCCTTCAGCAGTCCCAGGTGCCTTCAAGGTGAAGTGACGCATTCCTGGGGCAGAGGCTGTCTTTCTCGGTTATTCCAGGACTAAGGGAGAAACAGAAGCAAGCATTAAACGACAGATCCGTGAAAAATTTAATTTTGGAATTGATGTGCTAGGATGATCGTTTTACCAAGTATGTAAATTGTGGAACTTCTCTTCTGATTTGTTTAGGTTTCTCAAACATATGGCATGATTTTGAAGACAGCGTTTTGAATGCCCACTGGGAGAAGGGGCCGTGTGCGTTGTGTCTACCTAGGGTAAACCCTGGGAAGCAAGGCCTGCACACAGATGACCGCCTCGTGCACGGGTGGCTGCAAGTGTGTGGTCTGCAGCCTCCTGGGCGCTGGCTGCTGCCGAGCTTCTCTGCGCCCCAGCCTGCTGCTCCCCATCCTAGTGGGTGTGTTCCTGCCCATCTCCTCCAGTCTCTCCTCAGCCCTCCTGGCCCTTTGCAGAGGGTGCTCGTCTCCCATCAAAGGTGCCCACTGGCCTCCAGCCCCTTGTGTCCGCCTGTATTCCATACGTTCGTGGTGCCTCCTTCCTGTCAGGCTGTAAATGCCTCCCTCCTGCACTCTCATTCAATCATAGTCTCTCTCCCTTCACCTTTTTCTTTTTTACTTTTTCTTTAAAACCTCTTTTCCCTTAGCAAAGCCCTTCCCTTGCCCAGTGTCTAACTGCTGCTCCGGCTCTTGCCCTGGAAGAATGCGGTCTGTATTCCTTACCACCCATTCATTGTTTATTTCACTGCACTGGGTGGCTGGAAATGCTTGCACCAGCTCACGAGTGATCATTGAGTTACCAGCACTTGGACACACTTGTTTTGGGTCCTGTGCCCTCTCTGTGGCTCAGTGGGCCCCCACACTGAGCACATAGTAAGTGTCAGGTAAATGAACAACATTTTCCACTTACATTATCTTATGTCTCCTCTTAGTCATAGCCCTTCTCTTTCTCTCAGTTCATTTACTTACTCTTCTACCTGTTTCTTAAATATTTATGTTCTGAGAAACCACTTTGTCTCTCGGTGAGGATTTATACTTCTTTGGGTGGAAATCCCATTCACAAGTATGCTGACCAGGTAGCTGACCAGGTAGCGGATGTCTTCCCTGAAGCTTCACCTTTACCATAAGGCATACATACATCTTTTTGCACAGTCTGCAGACACCTCAGTCTCTGCATGTCCAATTTTGAACTCATCAGTCTCCTGAAGCTTGGTTCTTTAAGTTTTCTGTAACTGACGTCCTGGTGAGGGACATCAGCAGGTACCCAGAGGAGTAGTTAAACCCGAGACCTAGGAGTGCATCAGTCACTCCTGCTGCATCTGTTTCTTGGGTTTTCCTCTCCTTTTTGCTCCGGTCTCACAGGGCCTCAGTTCAGTACCCTCTAAGTTTTCTACAGTAGCTTTCGTCTTGCTGCCTCTCTAGCTTTAGCCATCTTTGTTTGAATTTTCTTTCCTTTTTTCCATTTTATTTACCTAAAAATTCTTTGTAAAGTTTCCCAGGGATTCATGATTTTTTTATTTTCTGATGGAGAAAATGAAAAATACTCACTCTGTGAACTCTTGGGGAATATAGTTTTTCAGAACCTTAAAAATGTTTCTGATTCAAGTATAATACTGCATTGTTGAGTATCAGTTTTTTAGCTGCATATTAAGATCAGAATTTATTTCCTTATTGATGAAAAAGGGAGGCTGAGCTGTCACTGGAAATAGGTACAGGGTAACTAAATGGAGTTTGATTTTCTTGGGAGCGAGTGGTGTCCATGGTTCTCAGTGCGGAAGGATGAGCTGGCGTTCGAGTAAGCCTGAAGGGAAAATCGTGATGGAGGGCAGGAACCAGGACGAGGCACCGCGGGGAAGTGGCGAATACTCCTGGAACAGAAAAATGAAGAATTTTCCAGGAAGTGAGAATACTCCTGGAACAGGAAAATGCACAAAGGTAGGAGAATGTGTTTGGCATGTTAATCAAAGGCATTTCATTAGGAGAATGAATATATGTGTTCATTTAATCATTTTCAAACATCTCAGACATTCACAGCTTGGTTGACTGTGGCATGGAAAGTCGAATTCAGAGTTGGGGTTTTCTCTGACTTTTCATTCCTTGTGTAGCCCTGCTTATTTTCATGGCTGTATGTGTGGCCACAGAGTAAGCATTCAGAAGGGAAATGTTAGCACACTCAGGATGGAGTTTAAAAAAAATCAAAGGCTGTAACTGAAACTTCTCTAAATAAAAATCCCTGAGCTTTGTCTAATTTATTACCTTATACACATATTTCTTAAAGGAGAAATGATAATTTACGTTCTACTTGCTGGACAATTTTTGAATTTCATTTTACTCTTTCTGTAATGTAAAAGATGAAGCTATTTTTTAAAATCTAGAATCATTATTCATACGTTGTATGACAACAATTTAACAGGTTTTTTTGTTCAACCCTTTTCTTTTATATTACTCAGCACCAGAAGAGAGATTTTTCCTGTGATGCTAAAATTTCTTCCATATCACATGCTGAAATACTCTTTTTTCTTTCTGGAGGCCTTTCTTAAATGATCAAATATAGACTTTTAAGTATATGTGATCACCCCTTTAATCTGAGCTACTTTGTCTAAATTTATGCTGTTTGGACAGCATATATCTTTGGTATTCAGATTTTTGTACAGGTTGTACTTTAACCGGATCTTCTTTTTCTTTTTGTATGTTTAACTAAATTAAGGCCATGCTCTGTATTATATAAGCTCCAAAGATCTGAGTTTGAAATCTTGGTGCTTGTTATAAAATGTGTATTTCTAAGTATGTATAGTTCTCATAGTTAATAGCATTTGAATTTTCTCTGAGATCATTTTAAAAAGCAGTTTTTATGAAATTGTTCACATTTCGTGTATGTGTGGCCTAAATTTTTTCTATAGCTATGCAGCTGAATGTTTAAAAAGACAGAAGTACCACTTTCCCCACTGAGGTCTGGACAGTATTTGCGTACTGCCAACAAATATCTTTGAGAGGAAATGAATTCTAAGTAGTGCTTTCAAGGAGTATTTAGAAGGCTAGATGTTCATTGACTGGACGTCTACATGGTCTATACATTTAAAATTATATGAGAGAAGTTTTTGCAAAGAAACCTAGGTTTTAAGGAAAATAAATTTATTTTGGTGTTCTATGTAGCCTAATTCTATTTTCATAAACTTTGATCAAATCTGAACTGAATCTTACTTTTAAACTTTTTGATAAAAAGATATCTTGTGGGTTCTTGCGTTGTGATTTTTGTGCCATATTTGGGGTTGCTTTTGTGTTTTTCTTCCAAGCCTATAATGCAGTCTTGAAAAGTAGGTTTTTGGCTGTCAAAGGTCCTAGCAATCACGTGAGTTCTTCACGGCTATGTCTGTGGACTGTTTCTGATGGAGCTTCTAGTAAAGTATTTTCCATCTCTCTCTATTTCTAGCCAAGATCTTTTGAAATGTTTCAGCTTTTAAAAATCTACATTTTTGCCTCTTGTGGTGGAGAACATCCTTGCTTGGTTATGCCATTTGCTGCATAATGGTTGTGGAATTACCGCTGTGACAGAGACTGTCAGCCTTATCAGTGCAAGCTGTAGATTTACAGCATCCTTAGCTTTTATTTGCTTCGGTTCTTTTGCTCTTTTCATTGTACCTTAGGGAATGGAGAACTGTGAGAAAGAAGTGATTTAATGTTCTGTCATTTAATTTGAATTTTTGTGTGTATCAGAGTCCACCTAAAAGTTTTGATTTCAATGAAACTTGCGTTATCTTTGGGTTTTATAGTCTGCTGGCACAAGTTACCCTCTGCTCCCTCTGATACTTGCCCCAGCATGATTCAAAGTCTCGTGTTGGATTCTGATCTCACTTTGGAACAGTGAAGGAGGCTGACGTGAGTCAGAGTTGTGGCTGACCCGCGTGGCTGTGGAAGGCGTCTGCTTGTGGCCTCTGAGAGCGGTGAGGGTGCTGTGGGAACCACTTTAGATGAGCAGTTGACTAAAGGGATCTTAAGTGTGTTTGGTTGCTTGCTATTGAGTTTCAGACACCTATAATTAAGGCTTTACGTTTTCCTTTTTGATGAGAGGTTTTATATTAAATGATCCATGTACATTATTTTTCATCATTACATTACATCTGAGCTAAGCATTGTCCCACTTTGTAGACGAAGAATCCAGGGCTTGGAGAAGTTAACTAGTCCAAGATCACACTGCCAGTGAACACACCCAGAATTTGTCCCCTGGGACTGACCGACTCAAAGACCTGGCTGTCCACGCTGTGTGTTTCGCTGCATGTGAAGCACTACATGCTTGCTGTGAGCATCAAGTGGGCTAATGTGTACATCTTTTGTAAAGCAAAAACTGCGGGTGTGTTTGCAACTTGGAACTGTCTTTAATCCCTTCTGCTATGTTAAGGCTTTACATTTACCTCATAATTTTATATATATACATAAATATTTTATACCATCAAGATGGTTAAATTGTTTCTTGATGTACAAAGTACACATGTTATTTTCTCACTATTCACTGAGAGAAGGAAATCTGTATTCCAATCCCTCCTATATTCCATAGGTATTTATTTTGAGTGGAAAAAATTTAATAATTTTACCTCAGAATCCTCTGTAGGATTTTCTGGACTCAAGAAATTAATAATTAGTTACATTATTCACTTAACACTTAGTACTCCATTATTTAAAAAATACAAAGTAAGCACATACCAAAACAAAACAAAATTCAGTAAAGTTACTGAATAGTCAAAACCTTTAAGTGATTTTGAGAGTTGGTACATAACTGAAATACTTTATGGTCTTCTTTAATGTATTTATATTGCTGAAATACCCAAGATCTGATTATTTTACAGTGCATGAAAAATTTTAAATTTCAGGAGGAAAACAAATGAATGCTTACTCATGTTGTAACACTTTTCTGTAATTTACCTCAATTTCTGAGGTTGTCCTCTGGTACCTTTTATGCAAGTTAAGGATAGATTTTAAGTACTTTTGATTCTGAATAATTTGTTTAATTGTCCTAATGCTATCTCCGTAATGATTTTAAGCTGTGTCTCTCTGAGCCAGTGCCCAGGGCGTGGGTAATTGATTTCCTGTCAGTGAGATCTGCTTTCTCCTGCTTGTCTTTTGGGGGCCTCTGTGACCTCACAGGGGTACTTTTTAAAGTTTTAGCATCCAGTAGCTTTGAAGGTGAATTTTCAGTATATGATTTGGGATTTTATAATGATAGTTGAAGTAAAAGTGAGTGCAAATATTGGTAGACAAAGCTTTTGAGTCTAAACTAGTTTTAAATACCCTCTAAAAATATCAAAAATATTTTTAAAAATCATATTTAAACCTAGGAGTAATATGTAAGATTCCCTGGCAATATCACATATTTATAGTTAGAAGAATATTTTTAAGATATAAAATCTCACATTTTATTTTGATTAACATAGATAGGAAATCTTTCACCTCAAATGGGAAATTAGAAAATTTCCCTCATCTTTTATAAATAGTATGAATGGGTAACTATTGTTTCTGTGATATTTAAGATTTATTAGTAATTTCAGGTGTGTAGCATATCCTTTCAACATCCATCAATAAAAGATGGTTATCAGCTCCCCACACAATCACTTATATAATGCTCTCTGAGGGTGTGAAACTATGAAAGGTATCAGGGGCAATTTGCTCCTGAGAAGTTCAGAGGGAAGAAATTTTAGTTTGACATAGCTGAGAGGCAGTATGAGTTCTACGAGGGCTGCAGAGCTTTCTGAACACCTTCACTGTGATGAATCCAGTGCCTGGGTGCCTGGGGAGCCCCGTCTTCCTCAGCTGTGCCTGGACTGTATTAAAGAGGTCCTTAACTCTGACTTCTGGGTCAGTAGGGCACAGTCTTCTAAGGGATGTTCTGACTTCTTTGTCTCATGCCTCTGGTCTGTCTGGTCAGAACTTTGCTTACTCTGTCACTTCACAGACTCCTGTTTGAGAACTCACCACCTATTTTAGTTTGATCGAGGCCACTCTTTGCCTGTTGTCCTGAAGGTGTACTTTTTTTCTGCCCCAACGACTTTTTGTAGATCAAATCTACCTGGGCTTTTCATCTTGCTTTTCTAAATCTCACCCATAACTCAAGGCAATAAAGTTTTGCTGTTACTTCTCATATGTTAATTATTACCTATGACTTATTGCCTTTAAAAATTGGGATAGAAAACACGTAATATACCAGAAAGAATGGCTAGCATCAAGAAATCGTGAAATAACAAATATCGGCCAGGCTGGCTGGAAAAAGGAGCCCTTTCAACACTGTAGTGGGAATGTAAACCAGTGCAACCACTGCGGAGACCAGTGTGGAGATTCCTCTGAAAACCAAAGATAGAAATTCTGTTCAAGCTCGCCATTCTACCCTTAGGTCTCTTCCCAGAAGAGGTAAAGACATCTTACTACACTGTGGGTCCCTCTGCCACAGAGGATAAACCCGAGTCACCTGTAGGAAAATGGGTGCGCTTGAGACCACGATGTTAAGTGAAGTGAATTCAGCACACGGGCATAAATATTGCATGGTTTCTCTTCTGTGGAAAACCCGGAGTATAAATAAAAGCAAGGTAAAAGATGATGGAAATAGGGAGACAGATCTTCAGCGAATGAGAGGGGACCAAGAGATGGACAGAGGAGGGAGGCAGGGGGATGAAAAGTCCTGTAAGGTAAAATTTACCATCTTAACTGTGTTTAAATGTTCAGTTCAGCAGTGTTAAGTGTATCCACATTGCTGTGCAGTACAGCTACAGGACTTTTTATCTGCAGCCTTGAAACTCTGTCCATATTAAACCGCAGCTGCCCCTTTTCTCTGTCAATCACATCTCTTCTCTGTGAGTTTGCCCGTGTTCATACAAGAGGAATTACAGCTTTGTCTTTGTGTGACTGGCTTATTTCACTAGCATGATGTCCTCTGAGGTGGAATAATACTCCATTGTTTGTATTTACAATATTTTATTTGTCTGTCCTTCAGTGAATATTTGGGTGATTTTTACTTTTGATGTTGCTGGGAAAATAGGTGGGTAAATATCTCTTTGAGGTGCTGTTTTTAATTCTTGGGTATTTTTTGAAACCTGTGCTTTATATCCAGACGTGACATTTCTGGGTCCTGTATAATTCTGCTTGCAACTTTCTGAGAACCCGCTGTACTGTTCTTGCTAGTGCTTGTACCACTTTACATTTCTATCAGTGGTTGGTGAAGGTTCCGATTTCTTCATGTCCTCTTCAACTCTCTAACACTTGCTAGTGTCTGTTCACTGTGTGTATCTGCGTGTGTGTGTCTGCGTGTGCATGTGTGTGTGTGTGTGTCTGTGTATGTGTTACTAGGGCTCAAATCTAGGGGCTTTCTTGTGCTGAGTGCATGCTGTGTCGCTGAGTTAGATCCCAGCCCTCATGTACGGTAGCCATTAGAATTAGATGTGAAATGATGTCTCACTATAGCTCTCATTTGCCTTTCTTGGCTGGTGAGTGTGCTAGCTTCCAGTCACTGGAACAGAGTCCCTGAGGTAATTGGTTCATGAAGCGAAAGGCTTGTTCTGGCTCACGGCTTGGAGCTTTCAGTGCATGACTGGTTTGGTTGCCTTGCTTTGGGCTATGGTGAGGCGGCACTACGGTGGGGAGGAGCACATGCAGGAACCAGCTCACCTCCGGAGCCAGCGAGTAAGAGGAAGCTGGTTCTGGTCTCCCGCAGCATCTAGCAGAGCTGCTTTGTGGACCTTGCCTTACCAAAAGGGCTTGGGGTGAAGGTGCGGGCCGTCCAAGAGCTAAACTGTAGCAGTTAGATGTGTGGAGCACATTAACTGTGTGGAACACATTTGCATTATAGCCGTTGGCCATTTGCCTATCATCTATGGAGAAATGTCTTAAAGTTCTTTGGTCATTTCACGTCAGGTTGTTTCTTGACATGTAGTCGTTTATATTAAACTTTTAGTGATATAATTTGAAGATATGTTCTCTTGTTTCATAAAGTAGTTTTCCTGCTGTTAATTGTCTTCTGATGCACAGAGCTTTTAAAGTTTGGTGTAGATTTGCTTGTCTATTTTTGTTGCCTCTGCATTTGGTGTCATAATGAAGAGATCATTGCCAAATCTAAGGTCATAAATCTTTCCTCTATGTTTTTTCTAGAAGCCTTACAGCTTTAGGCCTCCAATCCATTTTAGGTTAATTTTTGTATGTGATGTTAGCTGAGTCCAGCTTCGTTCTTTGGCCTTTTGGATATCCAGTTTGCCTGGAGCCACTTGTTGAAAAGCTCACCCTGTTCCCATTGGATGATCACAATTCTTGTGGAAAATCTTTTGACCATGTACACAAGCATTTGTTCTGCAGTTTTTAATCTGTGACCTTGATCTGTATGTCTGTCTTTATGGTTTGACTACTATAGCTTTATAGTGTGTTTTGAAGTCAGAAAGCACAAATTCTCTAGCTTTGTTCTCTTTCAGGCCATTGTTTTTGGTATGTGGAATATCATCTTTTAAAAGCAAAGACTAAGGGGCCTGGGATGTAGCCCAGTGCCTTCCTGGCAAGCACAAGATCCTGAGTTTGAATTCTAGTACCAAAAAAAAAAAGCAAAAACTATGTAGCACTTATGTTTACGTCTCCTGGGCTTATTTCAGTCTTCAGCATATAATAGTTATTTGAAAGATGCTGCATGAGTTCATATAGCAAGCCCCTTCTGCTCTAAGTTTCTGAGTTCATTTCCTGGGCCAAGGCCCAAGAAAGTGCTCAGATGATTATTCTTTCAGAATAGTTGAGTCATACAAAATCGATATTTCACTTGTGATGAAATTAATGGAGTACAGCTGAGTAGTAAAAGTGAATTTTTATTAAAAAATAAGAAAGTAAAGCAAATTACAGAGTATGTGATCTTGCCATGATAAAAGAATAGAATTCTTAGATTTTCTTGGCGGCTATAAATAAAAATTCCTTGAAGTATCAAAATGAAAATATTCTTCAGGTACAGTATGAGGTAAGACTGTTTGACTGTTTAACTATTTCAAGCAAGCTGTTCTTTGGTGACTTTTTAAACAACTGGTGATCTACATTCCAAAAAGCAAGGGCGTGTTACACTGGGAAAACCTCACCTCACGCAGGATGGATGCTTCAACATTCACCAAAGCCTGACTGAATGAAAGGGAACATGAATTTAGATTTTGCTTGGGAAAACAAAATTTTGCCTTCTTCTTTTCATGAGTTTAAGTTTAAAGGAAGACATCTGAAAATGGTTCAAGATTCTGGTCCAAGCTCTACTCTCTTATTTCTCTCTATTTTGGAAAGCATTGCTGTTTATTATAGTCAAAGTACATTTTTTTCCTACATTGATTTTTTCGGGGGAGGGTGGGTACAAAAATCACATCATAAGATTCAGATATTTGATACTAAAGTTTTTACAAATTGAATGTATTATTTTGTGTTCTTTGAGAATCACGAGTAGTCATCTCTTTAGAGAGATTGTTGTGAGAAGTAGGAAATAATGAAGTTTCTCATTTTTGAGAGTTGAGTGTTTGGATGATCAAAATCCTGGCATGTAGTGGGCACACAATATTTTATTCGTCCAATGAAATATTAAAATTTTGATGTAAACTAGACCTTAAGATACACCTGGCACATTCCATTAATAGTAAGATTTATCATGTCTTCTTTGAAGCCTTAGCAAAACATGATAACTTTATAGGTAGTAACCCCCCCATCCAGTATTTCCATGTCCTGACTCATCTATGGCCAGGGTGAGATATATTATTAATTCATGGATTCCTAGTTACTTACCAAATATCTGCATCCAGCGTTGTTTCTCAGTCAGTCAGTCTTAGGCATTTCAGCCAAGGCTGTCCACTGTGAGGAAGCGTTCTGTTCTAATGCTTGTACAGAAAGATGTGACTTACCTTGGTCATGTCACTTCTAATTACCACATTTTGTGTATGATTTGCATGTTCTTAAGCTTTTTCAGTGTTTATGGTATAGAATTAATAAAAAACAATTTTATATTTGCTATTACATTTCCATAAACTTATACAGGTTTGTTTTGTAAGCTATTTAAATATTTCATTTTGTTAATGAGAAGTCTCTTCTAATATTGGGTTAAATACAGTTATGTTCTGACAAAAGCTTATGGTCATTTTGAACTGTAGATGAAATAGATTTTCTTGCATTTTGATATTATGGAAATTTTGTTTCACTGAGTCTGGCATCTTGTCACTCTGTCAGTTTAACCCAGCTGGGAATGTGGTTCACAACTTAATCCGATGACGGCACACTGAAATCCGTTGTTACAATCTTTTGCTCTTGGACCACATAGCGACACTGCTTTTAGTCTTCTCTATTATTGTTTTTCTTTCTTGCTTTGAAAAATACAGAAAAATGTGTAGACTATGGAAATAAAAATGTATTTCATACCTAATTAAGGCAGTGGCTTATACATTTTACTAAGCAGGGTATTGATAATGCAAATACTAACAGAGAGCCATGGAAATTAGATGCAGTAAAACTTTGGTTTGTGAGAATAATTTATTGTGGAAAGTGCTTATAATCCAAAGCACTTATCCAAAGCATACTAGTTGTTTTGCAAGACATTGCTCATTTATTAAGTTAAAATGTATTAGAAATGTTTCCTCGTCTTGTAGAACACTCACAGAACAGGTTACTTGCAATCCAGTGTTTTACTGTATATAATTTTTTCCATCTACTTTTTTAGTAGATAAACTTATTTAGAAAAATATTATGTATAACAATTTTAGTAAATAAATTTATTTAGAAAAATGTTATATATAACAATCCAGTTTATATATTTGCTACCAGACTCGGTAGTTCTTACTTTATATAAGAAAGGGTTTGGCATTAAAATTACATGCTGGTAATCCAAAGCATGTAATCTACACTGCTAGTGTTTTTATGATCCAAACTGCTAGTCTGCGTAGACTCAGTTTTTGCTTCTTTTAGGAAACCTGTCAGAAAAACAGTATGATGTCTATCCTGTTTCAGTGGATACTACATATTTTATTTATAAGCTAGGATCTTAAAAAAATAGAATGTTGAGCTGCCATGGTACATGCATATTTTTCAATTCAATGGTGGATACTGCTTGTTCTGTATTTAAACTGGTAAAAGATAAGCCAGAGTTTCTGCAAGTTAGTACATGAAAACAAAGAGGGACTCAGGCTTTTCCCCTTTGTTGACAGGGTGGCATTCAACTTCTTTTAGGTGCGAAGGTCATTCCATTCCTTGTTGATAAAGGTTAGGTCATAGTCATTATTGAAGATTTTGGATTGTTTGGTAGGAATCATTATTTTTGACATGTTGACTTTGTGGTATGCCGAAGTCAACAGAAAGTCATATTTTGTATGATGTGTGGAGCATACAATTGTTCCTTTAATTAGTGCTAAAATACTTAAGATAAGAAAACTGGTGTAAATCAACCTGCCAAAGTAGATGGGGATTATTTACCTAATGAGCAAGTAGCTTGTGGCTTTTGTATGAAAGGTTGGCTTTCACACTTAGTCTGTTCCTCAAACATTTACACGCTTGGTAATAACCTTTTTCAAATATTAATGGTGTCGTTATGATAACATTTTTTTCTAGATTACAGAATTATGCTGTTTTCAAGCAAATCAAATCCATTTTCCTTTTGAGGCTATGACAGTTCTCTTTGTCTCTGTGATTTTAAGGGGCAAATGTGGACCAGGTGGAACGGGTTTCAGAGTCCCCAGCTGTAAAGAGGTCACCCTGTACCCTGGCGACTGTTTACCTGGAGTTGACTCTTCTGTCCCCTGTGTGGCAGCTGTTTTACTGTAATATTTAGGCACTTTATGAAGGTGTGTATTTAAGTTTTTCTTCAGAACAAGTCTGAGGACTGTTCATTACTGTTCCTATTTTGTAGACCTCGCTTGTTTTCTAGGTGAAGAAACGAAGGGCCACTAGGTGATCCGCTAAGGTCACTGTGCAAACAGAAGGTGGGGCTGGCACTTGCACTGGCCCAGGACTTCAGAGGTGGTCCTTCTCTGTGCTATCCTGTACCTTCTGCAGACAGAACCGACAGGGCACTCTTAAGATTATGAACACATTAGTGGAAAGTACCATGGAAAACTTTAGGGTCCATTTAATATTTCATTTGATTCCCCTTTTTCTAGTATCTGCTGATCGTCTTTTTCCTGTTGATTGGTCTAGAAGTGCTTTCATCAGTTTTTTTCCATTATTAGAGAATTAGAAAATCTTAGGAAAAGCATTTTGCCTAAGCATATCAGTATATACTTGTGTCGTTGAATCATTATACATGTGGATGAGGCAGCTTTGGATGGTGAAAAATTAAGTTTTTAATACAAAGTTTGATACTTCTTAAAAACTACATTGAACATTCTGTAGTTATACCAATTATATGAATTACTCAGATTTTCTAGATTAAATTTGAGTTTATATAATTATAGATTTATTATTTGTGGTTTATATCCATTGTTTAAAAGAATTTAACAAAACAGCAAAATAAGGTTTATGGAACATCTTAATATTTAAAAAGGAAAAACAGTAATAATCTGCATCATTTTGTTAATAGTTTTGAATTTTTCAAAACCATGTAAGATGTGGAAATACATGCATTTCTACTTACTAATGACTAGAACTTTCCTGGCAAGATAGGTCTTCATTAAAGTAGCTGGGCTTTGCGTCTTTGATTGGTTTTCATTAAGAACTGGCAGAATTTCAGAGTACTTCTAACTCATAGTTGATTCCATAATTTTAAGGCAGAAGAACTAATTTGCTCTTAAAACAAAGAACTAAACTGAAGCCCTTTAATTCACTTGTGAAAAGCGGTGGCTGGGAAGGACACAACACAATGATTTGGTAGCGAGCATCGCTGGGCTCAAGGTCTAGGTGCAGGCAGGCATTTTAACCTGTCAAGGCCTCCTGTACACTGGGGTGGAAGAAGCTATTCATTTAATCTCAGATGATGAGTGAGGTGTATTCCAGCTCCAAGAGTCATCTTTGTGAACCAGGCTGAGCTATCCTGGAGTAGTTTACAAGGGCAGGAAAGCAGGTGTCTTAGGGTGAGACACCATTATCCCTGGCTCTCCCTGGCTGAATTTGGGGAGGGCTCATTTCCTTCTCTAGGTAATTATGACCAAATGCATCACTCAAGACTGTGTTTTCCCAGGTATAGTGGTGCATGCCTTAATCCCAACATTCTGGGAAGCTGAGGCAGGAGGATTGCAAATTCAATCTCAACCTCACGATTTAGTGAAACATTGAATCACCCACTCACTCACTCACTGAGTCAGTAGATAGAAAGGGCTAGGGACGTAGCTCAGTGAGAATGCCGTTGTTTCAAGCCTTAGAAACACACTTACACACAGTGTGTTTTTAAATAGCTCTCAAGTGAATATGATGGTCAGGTTTGGAACTAGTGGTATGAAAAATGCTCTTGTGTTGCAGTCCCTCACTGTATTTCCTCCAGTGGAAGATTGGGGAGGATGACATTTCCCCATGCATTGTTTTAGAATAGTTAATGTCCCTTTCCACAGAGGGAGATTTTCTTAATAGTGCGCAGAGTGAGGGATGCATGATGGCCTTTTGTGCTCTGTTCCAGGACATAAAGACAGCTTTTCACCAAATATCATACATTTTCGTATGGAACCTGCTGTGTTCGTATGGAACCTTCTCATCTCAGAAGCAAGAAATTTATTTGCTCATCAGTATATAGCTTCGGAGTGGACAGTGGAAGTATCAGGATCATATAAATATTTAGGTGGAGAATTACTATTTTGCTTTTCTGCCTCATTGTTATTGTTCTTTAAACGTCTCCTCCTTTCAGGTGCTATGGTAAATGCTCAGCACAAGTGCTGCATTTCATCTTGTAGAAAACTATTCAATGGGGGGATTATTCTAAGTATTCCTGTTACAGATGAAGGAAACAGTAATCACAGACTTATTTGTCTGATCAGTGATTGTCAGCTAGAATTGGTAGGGTGAAGGTTTGAGTTAAGACTACTCTGACTTATGGTACCTTTTAAAAGATAGACCGTGGGGTTTTTGCATAGCATTCTTCAACTCTCCTCCAAGATCATGAGGCAGAAATAAATTAAATTGCATTTTCAAAGAGCATATATCAGATGTCTTGATTATAAACGAGAAATCATAGTATAAAGAATTATCCGTGGCATGGTTTGATTGGCTGTATGAAACAAATGGGTGCTCATATGTAGGGTTAGAACTGACCTTTCCTGGGCCCAGCTGTGAGACGCAGTGGGAGTTTTTGCTTTGTTCCCCGTCTCTGCATTCTCTCTGTGTTTAGGCTTTTCGTCGATGAGAGTGTGTGGTTTTTGTATAGCATTCTTCAGGGTCGCGCCTGGTATTACTGCAAGGTTCTGTCTCCTCCTCTGTCCTCCCTCTAGCATCCCATAGGAATGTGGAAAAGTAGACCTGGAAAAATAACCAGGTTCACTTCTTTTCCTCCCCTGCAAAGGAACTGTGTCAGCTGGGTGCTAGTACAGGCTCCTTTGTCTTACTGGGAGATTCTGCATGGAGCATAGTTGTGGGGAGGCTTTGTGAACATTTGTATACATGTATATTCTTTGTTCTGTAACTTTGTCAGAGTCGCCAAGGGGTCTGTGCAAATAGAAGGACAAAGTAGGGGCTTCCACAGCCCATCACATGGATGCTGCATTTCATGTTTTCTACTTCTGTTGGTAGTCAGATAGGACTATGATAGTTCATTCTTCAAGAATCTCTTCTTTATTTTTGCTATACACTCATTTATTTGTTGTTTGTACCTTCCCTCTGTTTTCACCAAGTATTTCAGGTTGTTTATGCAAGTCAGGCAGCTGATATTTTGTCTTCAGAGGGCATATTTCATAATATAACATATGCAGTAAGTGATATATTATAACATGTACTGTATTACTACATATTATAGTAATAGCCATTATAAGATATATTTAATACATGCAGTTACATTATGTGATATAATATGATTGCATATAATAAAATTGCAGTACATTATACTTTAATGTGTCATAAATATTTCATCTAATATACCTATTAACTATTACTTAAAAGGTGGTTTGTACAAGGAGGATTCTTATTGAGTCCAAGGTGAAAAATATGAGGCGTATTTAGCTTGTTTTTTTCTTTATAAATTACTTTTGCATCATTTCCACAACTGTGCCGAGTTCTGATTTGTAACTATTTCTGTAATTCAGAGAATGAAAACTTAAACTTTCTAATCCACAGGGCTGATGAGGAGGGGAGGTGAGAATAAGGTAACAGGATTGATAGCTATGAATGATCACAAAGTAGAGTGATTGCACTGCCTAAAGCATTTACATTCCCACTTAGGGTAAAACTCGGACATCTTAATCAACATGGCAGAGGTGGCTATCGGTGACCTTTTCTTCACTTATGTACAGGACTAAAGATAAAGTTAGCAAATTGAATAATTTGTACCTAAACTATAATAGGATAAAGCAAATGAATTTTCAGTCATCCTTGGAGGAACATGCTCCCACTGGCTTTTCATTAATTTTAGTAGTAAAAAGACTGATAAAATTGACCATCGTGCATGAACCACTGGTGGCCCAGAGCTTGGCACTGAGACATATGGATTATAGTCCCGGCATGAATGTGTTAAGTGGCACAAGGGTTGTTTAGTTTTGTTTGCAATACAGTGGTCCCCTGGTTCATGCACTCAGTTTTCTCCACACTTCTGGTTCAAACCAAACTGGATGAAAACCAAATAACATTTGCCCATAAGGTCAACATTGAACCTCACTGATGACTTTGATTCAATTTTTGTCTAACTCAGTTTGTGACCAGAATCATGGAATGAGTTAGGTTCATGAACTGAGGTACTACTGTCTTGAGGAAGGAACCCAGAGCCTCACACGTGATATGTAAATGTTCTATCATTGAGCCACATCCCCAGCCCTATTCTTCGTTAAGTAAAACGTTACATGAGTAGTTGAACTGTTGAACTCATGAAATATGTGGCACATAGGAGGTGTATTGAAAACACATTTAATAATATGATTAGTTCTACCCACTAAATATCCCACTTATTGGTCTACTCTTACATTTTTCACTGTCAGTATCCTGATCTAGGACATCTTTTGCATAAAATATTTTTATAATTTATAACCTACTCAAAGATTTTTTTTTCTGACTGGTCTGTTCTTTTTCAATATAATGTCCAACTTGAAACCAGAGTGGTCCTCCAAGGATCCAAAACTAATGATACAATTTCTTCAGTTGAAAGTCTTTAATAGATTACCACTCTTCTTGGGGGTAAAGTCTTAACTAATTGCATACAATTCTTATTTTGTATTAAAAAAATTGACCTTAAGTTAACTGACCTTAAGATTCCTTCAAAATGGATGGAGTTAGACCACCCCAGGGAGATTTTCTGAAACTTCACATAACATTATTGAGACACAAATAAGATCACATTTCATAAAATGTCACTTGTAAAGCCTGAGGTTCCTGCTTACAGATTGCAGATGATCAGTTGTGAGAATGGTCCCAAACTTAATCGCCATGCATTCTATAATGCAGTCTGTCCCAGATATTAGGAGGAAATTACAGAAACTCGAGTCGGGACTCCAAACTCTGTTGTCCACCTCAGTGAAGGAGGCCTTCAAGGTCTATGATCACTGGGATGGGGAAAAGGGGCAAAGTGGGATAAGAAAGAGAAAAACACAGCTTTTGGCTGATTAAATCTGACTGCCAAATTGAGTTACTTCAGGGTAACTCAGAAGCTACTCCAAAACTTACTTGATAAGGGTTGGGTAGAAAGCAGTGTGTGTATTGTTGGGAGGAGGGCAGTAACTCATCCATATCAAAGCCAGAATCAAAAGGGAGGCTCAGCACCTGGACTGGGGAGGTGCAAGTGTTTTCTGTGCTCCACAACAGTGTGAAGATGTCACCATCACACTGGAGGAGCCTTGTGTAACCGTTTGGCAGGTAAAGAAAAATACCAATCATCTTTCAAACACTAGGACATTCGTTACAAAAACACTGCCTAGGAATGTATTATTTGTTTCACTTACATAACATGCAGGTCAGCAAGTTCTGTAGCCCTTACTTCCTGCCCCATTACTGACTTTTTTGTAAGCTCTAAGTTAAAAAGGTGCACACAAGGCCTTTGGGTAATGATTGGCTCCTGTCACATCCAGATACCTGGGTTCATCTGTTATGGAAAAGTGTTACGTTACCCTTTGTCACACTAAGATGTGTCAGGCAACAATAGGGGCTCTTATTCAGAGAACAGGGATGTGCCTTGGCTGGTACCATTTCTCCTGGTACTTACACGCAGTGGCACTGGGATGACCTTATTGTCTAAGAGCACTGGCTACAACTCCCTGCTGGTGCGAAAAGCTACCAGATTTTCTTTGCAAGTACAGGTTCCTCACTAGGGCCAAGATGTCTTAAAGGCAAAAGGACACTGCAGTGACCAGAGGCCCATTGTCAAGCCATAAGGCTCCTCTGTTGAGAAGGTTGGATATGGAAGGAAGTTGGGTTCCGTTTTGTGGAGAAAGAGATTAGAAGCATGCACAGTATAGATTCAGGGAAGGAAATGAATGAGAACTGAGGTACTACTGTCCCCGTCCCAGTGATTACAGACCTTGAAGGCCTCCTTCACTGAGGTGGACCACAGAGTTTGGAGTCCCGACTCAAGTTTCTGTAATTTCCTCCTAAAGAAAGAAAAGAAAAAGGGATATGGAGGGTGACTATGTTCAGATAAGAACTCTGAGTAGTGAAATTCTGCCAGAAGCATAAAGTCAATTGCAAAAGGTGGTTATACGGGTGAAGCTTCCATAAGCTAAAGCTGACTGTGCTAAAGCTGGTGTGCTATAGCTAAAGGTGACTGTACTAAAGCTGTGTGCTACAGCTACAGCTGACTGTGCTAAAGCTGTGTGCTACAGCTAAAGCTGACTGTGCTAAAGCTGTGTGCTACAGCTAAAGCTGACTGCGCTAAATCTGTGTGCTACAGCTAAAGCTGACTGTGCTAAAGCTGTGTGCTACAGCTAAAGCTGACTGTGCTAAAGCTGTGTGCTACAGCTAAAGCTGACTGTATAAAGCTTGTGTGCTATAGCTAAAGGTGACTGTACTAAATCTGTGTGCTACAGCTAAAGCTGACTGTGCTAAAGCTGTGTGCTACAGCTAAAACTGACTGCGCTAAATCTGTGTGCTACAGCTACAGCTGACTGTACTAAAGCTGTGTGCTACAGCTAAAGCTGACTGTATAAAGCTTGTGTGCTATAGCTAAAGGTGACTGTACTAAAGCTGTGTGCTACAGCTACAGCTGACTGTGCTAAAGCTGTGTGCTACAGCTAAAACTGACTGCGCTAAATCTGTGTGCTACAGCTACAGCTGACTGTACTAAAGCTGTGTGCTACAGCTAAAGCTGACTGTATAAAGCTTGTGTGCTATAGCTAAAGGTGACTGTACTAAAGCTGTGTGCTACAGCTAAAGCTGACTGTGCTAAAGCTGTGTGCTACAGCTAAAGCTGACTGCGCTAAATCTGTGTGCTACAGCTAAAGCTGACTG